>CAUYPK010064169.1:0-10406 GCA_963574355.1 Loris lydekkerianus | reverse complement strand
GAGTGATGGGATGATAATCTCAGTGGGATTTCTGGCATCTTTTGTTTTCAGTAATCTTCTGCAAATCAGGTTTGTATTCAGTTGTAGCTACTCGGAGCAGTTCCTTTACATGAGTGTCAGTCAGAATGGACCGGTGCTTTGATTTCACATGTTTCCCCCCTGGGGGCGGGACTATGCACTCAGAGATCTCTCCTCAGTGGTCCCTCCTCAGAAGCAGCATAACAAAATCCAAACTTGGCAAAGAGCCACAGTATACAAAATAATGATAAGAGGCAAAGAGCCACATTCATTTCGGCCGGGAGCTGCATGTGGCTCGGGAGCCGCGTGTTCGCCACCCCTGCTATAAGTCCTGCGATTGAAATTGTCTAACAGAAAAGGAGATAACTGCTCTCGTAGGCGTGTGACAAGAAATCTTTATTTTACCACCACTTTTATAGGCAGTACTGCACATGTAAGCATCATAAATCAATAATCTACTAGCTCTAACTCAAAGACCCAGGCCCTAACCACCTGGTGCCAGGATGGCTACAGTTTAGCTGATAACAACACTTCTAACCTTATTTAAATAGAGTTGTTTCTTATGCAAGTAACTAAAATTAACAAACCATAAAAACCAAAGCTCCTAGAGGTCAAACTGACACAAGATAGAACTCCAAGGACCAAAAGGCTACAATGCCTTGACCTTTAACAGACCACCTGGAAGTAGTCATCCATCTTAAGGGAGCAGTTTGGAAATTCCTGAGATATACAGAGACTGCTTTCAAGCCCTGCCTCCATGCTTAGGCCAAAAGTCAACAAGCCTTGTCTCTTACGTGACCAGGCCTTTAACAATAATGGAGTACTAGCCAGGTTTTTCCATTCTGTCTCCCAAAGACTTTCAACTTACTCTCACAGAAATAATCTGTATAAAAGTCTTACATATAGGCTTTTCGCCTATAAACCCTACCCCATCTCCCAGCCCCTTTCCCTCCCCAGTCTTCACTGTTACATTCTCAGCCTTTATGATACCAACTTTTCTTTTCTTTAATTCTATGTATGAGTGGTATATCATGTGATATTTGTCTTTCTGTGCCTGGCTTATTTATCTTCCAGGTTCATCCATGTTGTCATAAATGACAGGAATTTATTCTTTTTATGACCGACTAGTATTCCATTGTGCATATACACATTTTATTAATCCATTCATCTGTTGTTGGACATTTGGTAATTATAAAGTGACTCAATAAACATGGGAGTGCAGATATGTCTGTAATGTACTAATCTAATTTACTTTGGTTATATATCCATTAGTGAGATTACTAGATAATATACTAGTTCTATTTTTAATGATTTGAGGAATCTGTATGCCATTTTCCACAATGGCTGTGATAGTTTACAATCCCACCAACAGTGTATGAATGTTCCCTTTTCTTCACATCCTTGCCAACAGTTGTTTTTCTTTTGTCTTTTTGATAATAGCCATTCTGACTGGAATAGGGTAGTATCTCATTGTGGTTTTCATTTGTATTCCTTAAAGATTAGTGTCATAATCTGTGTTGTTACAGAGGACTAACTGAAGCTAATTTATAAAGAAAAGAGGCTTATTTTGACTAATGGTTCTGCAGGCTGTACAAAAAGCACATCAGCATCTGCCGCTGGTGAGGGTCAGGAAGGGGACATCGCCTGGTAAGAGAGGAAGCAGAGAGAGAGCCAGTAGGTGCCAGACTTTTTCAATAACCAGTGCTTGAGGGAACTAAGTGAGAACTCACTCACCCCTTCAACAAGCCATTCAGGAGGGACCTACCTTCATGATACAGATGCCTCCCACCAGGCCCCACTTCCAACACTGAAGATAAAATTTCAACACGAGACTTGGCAGGGCCAAGTCAACCGTATCCAATCCATAGCAATTAGTATGTTGAGAATTTTTCATATACCTGTTGGGCATTTGTATGTCTTCTTTTGAGAAATATCTATTTAGATCGTTTGTCCATTTTTAAATTGGGTTATTTAGTTAGGTCTCTGCTACTGAATAGTTAATGTTTCTTATATAACTGGATATTAACCCTTTGTCAGGTATAGTTTGCAAATATTTTCTTGCATTCTGTAGGTTGTTGTCTCTTCACTTTGTTAATAGTTTTCTTTGCTGTGCAAAGCTTTCTGAGATCTCCCAAATTAAAAAAAAAAGCTTTTTAGTTTGATGTAGTTCCATTATGTGTTTTTACTTTTGTTGCTTGTACGTTGAGGTATAGGTAAAAAATCCTTCCCCAGGCCCAATGTCATGAAGCATTTCCCCTTCTAATAGTTTCATCATTTGAGGTTTTACATGTAAGTCTTTAATCCTTTCTGAGTTGATTTTTCTATGTAGTGAGAGGTAGGGATCTCGTATTGGTTTTCTGCATGTGGATATCCAGTTTTCCCAGCAACATTTACTGCAGGCACTGTCATTTCCCCAATGTGTGTTCTTGGAACCTTTGTCAAAATTCGTTTGGTTATAGATGTGTGAATTTATTTCTGAGATGTCTATTCTGTTGGTCTATATATCTGCTTTTTATGCCAGTACCATACTGTTTTATAGCGTATTTTGAAGTCAGTTAATATGATGCCTTAACCTTTGTTCTTTTTATTCAGGATTGCTTTGGCTATTCAGGGTCCTTTGTGGTTCCATATGAATTTCAGGGTTGTATTTTCTCTTTCTTTGAAGAATGTCTTCGGTATTTTGATAGAGATTGCATTAAATCTGTAGATTTAGATTTGGTCATTTTTTACTGTATTAATTCATCTAATTCATGAACGTGTGATATTATTCCATTTCTTTGTGCCTTCTCTTACATTTGTTTTATCAAAGTTTTATGGTTTTTAGTGTAGGGATCTTTTATCTTTTTGTTAAGTTATGTCTTTGCTTATCAGTTTCCCTCAAGTCTGTGAGATCATTGAGCGTTGAAAGTTGCTATCTTTATTTTTGGTATTCTTGTTCTGCTGACTGCAGACATATAACTGAATGGTTGCTAAATAAATATTTGCATTTATTTATTTATTTATTTATTTATTTATTGAGGTAGGGTCTGGCTCTGTTGTCTGCAGTGGTGTCTCATATCTCACTGTAACCTCAAACTCCTGGACTGAAATGATCCTTCTCCTTCAGCCTGCCAATTATCTAGGACCAGGCTTATGCCACCACACATAGCTAATTTTATAATTTTTTTGTAGAGACGTGGTCTTATTATGTTGTCCAGGCTGGTTTCAAACTTTTGCCTTCAAGCTATCCTCCTGCCTCAGCCTCCCAAAGTGTTAGTATTATAGGCATGAGCCATTATACCTGGCAGTACTTGTTTTATTGAATGTGTGACTAAATGAACAGATGAATGGAAGAATGTAATAAACAGGTGTGGAGAGTAGTGGTTAAAGTATAGAGGATTCTGGAACCTGGGTATAATATCACAGCTCTGGAATTGATTCTCTTTGTGACTTTGACTGTGTACTTAATCTTTTTATATCTTCTTTTCCCCATATGTGGAATGAAACTAATAATAGTTTTTACTTTGTAGAGTTAATATATGTATAAAGCTCTTAGAATAGTATGTGACACATAATAAGCTCTATTTAGGTATTAGCTGCCACTGTATTTTTGTTATTTTCCTGATGATTCAGAACCCGTAGGCATCTTTACTATCATGAATAATGTTGTCTTTATTTATTTATTTTTTTGTAGAGACAGTCTTACTTTATTGCCTTTGGTAGAGTGGCATGGTATCACAGCTCTCAGCAACCTCCAGCTCTTGGGCTTAGGTGATTCTCTTGTCTCAGCCTCCCGAGTAGCTGAGACTACAGGCGCCTAGCACAACACCTGGCTATTTTCTTGTTGCAGTTTGGCCAGGGCTGGGTTTGAACCCGCCACCCTTGGTATATGGGGCCAGTGCCCTACCCACTGAGCCACAGGTGCCACCCAATAATGTTGTCTTTATTCATTTAAGTTGGCTTAAAGTTTATTCATTTAAGTTGGATGCCACTTATCAGGGCCTGGGACTGGGTTGGTCTCCTGCCCTGGCTTATCTAGGTTTCAGATGCGGACCACTAAGCTACCTTGCTCAGGAAGAATTGCTCTTAGGTGCCTGAGGGCTATTTACTTTAGCAAGTGTGGGGAGGAAGATAGTCTTTGAGAGAGTAAAGCAGTCTTCTTAGAAAGATGGATCTTAGTCTTTAACAGAACTTAGTGATCTTCAGCAGAAAGACGCAGTGCTGGCGTTCTGCAGGCAGGAGAGGAGACAGAGTCAAGAGTGAGCGGTCCCTGATAGAATGAGCTCACTCCTTCCTGAGTGCCTTCTCCTCCAACCTAATATAGGGCTGATCTGGGTCCGCTCAACACCACAGGTGTAGAGACTGCCAATTCACCAAAGCTGTCATCTCGAGAGCTCTCTCATGCTTTTACAAGAGCTAAATCCCTCCCCATGCCCTTTTCACCAAGGTGTTCCATTATTGAGCTATACAGGTGTTACTTATAACTCACTCCTCCTAGCCATGGGCTATACGGGCTGCTACAGCTGCAAACTTTGAAATTTAAGATAATGTTTATATCAGAAGAGTTGTTTTAAATGCTCTGGATTCTTTCTTTTTTAGGGCTCTATGGAGCAAGTCAGTTCTCATTTCTTGGAGCAGACCCTTGACAAGAAGCTGATGTCAGATCTGAGGGTAACTTGAATTCTTTGTTGTTTTAATGGGTTTCTGTAACCAGTATCAGTGTGGCTATATGTTGAGTTATGTTTTAGTTTAGCAGCCTGTGCATTTTGAAAATTAATGTAGGTGACTAGATTACATTTTAATTTAAATGAAATTTTGCATTATTGTAATGAAATACTTTGTGCAGGTTGTGTTTTACAAAGAAGAGGACAGATTAACTTTCTATTTATTAGAAACTACTAAGGTCTGTTCTCTTTTTGTGAAACGGTATTATATGCTAGGATAACTCTTTTTAACCCATGGGAGAGTGATCTCCAAACACTAACAGAATGCCTCTTATGGAATGTCCTTAAGCTTAGACTGGGATGGTTTTCTAACATGATGGCAGGACCCAATACGAGTCTGAGAAAATAATGTGTACATTCATTGTCATTACTTCAGTTTTTTAATTATAAAAGTGGTAATAAAGAGTATGATATTTTTGATAAATAGTGGCAAAGGGGAGATAATTTACTCATATTCCCACTACCCTAATATAATGACTTTGGTCATTTTGTGTGTTTCTCCCAGCTCCTTTTCTTAGGTATGTTTTAAACACTGAATTATTGTATGTAGATAATTTTGTAGTCTGCTTGTTACATTTACCACTATATGATGTGCTTTTTTTTTTTTTTTTTTTTTAATCGATTCTCCTGCCTCAGCCTCCCAAACAGCTAGGACTGCAGGCACTCATCACAATGCCAGGCTACTTTTTGTTGCAGTTGTCATTGTCGTCCAGCAAGCCAGGGCCAGGTTCAAACCCGCCACCCTTGGTTTATGTGGCTGGCATTGTACCCACTGTGCTACAGGAGCTGAGCCTATATTGTATGCTTTTTATTTATTTATTTATTTATTTTTTTTTTTGAGACAGAGTCTCACTTCCTCGCCCCCAGTAGAGTACCATGGCATCATAGCTCACAACCACTTCAGACTCCTGGGCTCAAGTGAGCCTTTTGCCTCAGCCTCCGGAGTAGCTGGGACTACAGGTGCCCACCACAATGCCCAGCTATTTTTAGAGGCAGAGTATTGCTCTTGCTCAGGCTAGTCTCCAACTCGAGCTCAAGCAATCTGCCTTCCTCAGCCTTCCATAGTGCTGGGATTACAGGTGTCAGCCACCTTCCCCAGCTATGTGCTTTTTTTTTCATGTTGCAACTTCATTCTTAGTGTTTTTACAGATTACATAATCTGTAAAGTAGATGTACGATAACTTTTTGGCCCTTTCAGTATATTAGACATTTAGATTGTCCAGATTTTTCCACCAATATAAATCACATAAATAATGTCGTCGTCTTGTATATTAGCGCTTTTCTTTTTTTGGAGTTATTTCATGAGATAAATTCTTAGGAATAGTTATGGAGTTGCATCTCTGATTTATGAAACATTACCACATTCTTTCCTTCATGGCATTGCCTTGATCGGAGGTTAACATTTGATTTTAAGTATTCTTTGTGTGTGATGTGGTAGAAGGAAATGCTCGTGGTAAATGGGGGTGGGGTGGGTAATGGCAAGAGTTTCTAAAACACATCACAAGGTACAAGCTTTAATGTTGGACCTGACCCACAGGCTTGCACACTCAGGTGCCGTATCTCATCATTACCTCTGATATGATCAGCCATGAGGTTATAGACTCACTACAAAGGTTCATGAGAGGTTGATGTATTGATAAAAATCAGTGCTATGAGTAGCATAACTGTCAAATGGACTGGATATTTACTTTTGCTGACCAGTATATTCCTTCTTAGCTGACCTGTTTGGAATGTAAATTCACTAGATTATCTGATGGGCACACTGTTGCTCAAGCAGATCACAGTGTTGCTAAATAGAGAATTACTTTTACTGGGGTTGAAAATAGTTGTTTTCTAGAATCAGTATATTGTTTACCCAAGACGTCGTTTGGAGGGACACTACCGTTATTTGCTTCTCTGGCTCTCCCTTTCCTGTGTTGTTGCCATAGCAAGCTAAACCACTTGCCTGATTAACACACTCCTTAGCTATCTTTATCCTCTTTAGGTTACTCTCAGCTGTGGTAGCCTATGAGCCTTAGGTCTCACTTTGGAATTGAATTTGCATTTGTCTGATCTAAACTACTGAGTAATTTTTTTAAAGTGTAACTCTCAAAAATCAGTTTTATTTCCGACCTTCCCATGTTCTCAGGGTGCACCTTAGTGTCCCTTCATGAGCCTCCTGCAATTGGTAATTGTTGTTCTCTCCAGAGGAAACGTACTGCACATGAGCGTGCCAAGGAACTTTACAGTTCAGGGGAGTTTTCCAGCGGCAGGAAGTGGGGAGACGATGCTCCCAAGGAAGAAGTAGATACTGGGGCTGTGAACTTGATTGAGTCAGGAGCTTGTGGAGCTTTTGTTCATGGATTGGAAGACGAGATGTATGGTATGTATGACTGCATCGTAATAATAGCTCTCTTTTATGGAGTGACTGCAATGTGTCACACATTGAACTGGGAGATGTATTTATACGCATGGTCTTGTTAGTCTTCACAGTCACTCTGTCAAGTACTTATGAGTTTTATTTTACAAACAGAAGAAGCTGAAGCCCAGGTAATATGTATAATACAGTTATTAAAAGCATGGGCATTGGGCTGAGCTAATTTATGTTCAGATTCCAGAATTTTTACAAAATGGTAATAAAAATAACTGTTGTAAGAATTAAATGAGTTTATATATGCGTAAAGCACTAGGTACAGTCACATGACCTATACATAGTAAGCACTGAATAACTGGCAGTTAAAAATTGATATTCACGGCTCGGCGCCTGTAGCACGGTGTTTATGACACCAGCCACATACACCGAGGGTGGCTGGTTCAAACCTGGCCTGGGCCAGCTAACCAACAATGACATCTGCAACAAAAAATATCTGGGTGTTGTGGTGGGCGCCTGTAGTCCAGCTACGTGGGAGACTGAGGTAAGAGAATCGCTTAAGCCCAATAGTTTGAGGTTG
This sequence comes from Loris lydekkerianus, assembly GCA_963574355.1. Lineage (NCBI taxonomy): Eukaryota > Metazoa > Chordata > Mammalia > Primates > Lorisidae > Loris > Loris lydekkerianus. Next base: position 2,755 of record CAUYPK010064169.1, on the reverse strand, counting down.
CTGTGAGCTGTGATGCACGGCACTCTACCAAGGGCTTAGTCTTGAGGAAAAAAAAAGAAATTGATCTTCACAGCAATAACTTGGTATTGGTCACTTAGCCAGGAAGAGACAGAAGCGAGGTTTAAATCTAGGTTTGTCTTGACTGTCAAGCCTTCATATGACTGATAAAGACTTTATTTTACCTTCATTTTTAAAGACATTTTCGTGAGAATAGCAGGGACCTGTAGCAGGAGGATCGCCTAAGCCCAGGAGTCTGAGGTTGCTGTGAGCTATGATGTCATGGCACTATACCCAGAGTGCAAAGTGAGACTTGGTCTCAAAAAAACAAAAATGTCTCAGGATAGAACTTAGGAGAGCAAGAATATTATTTTTGAAAGACAGTTTTTTATCAGTAGATGTAAGAATTGAGTTATCCTATCCAATTTGCTGTAAGATGTTCCATATTATATATATAGAAATTAGTTAAAGCTTCTTTTTCTTTTTTATTCTCTATCAACTTGAAACATGATTCCAATTTATAAACAGTATTAGATAATTTGGAAGTCTCATTATTAAGTCTAGTCCATAATACCCTAAGATAAGTAACTGAAACTTACTTTATTATGTTTCTATCAGCATTTTGCTTTGTTAATTTCTATAGTTGAATGTTTAATGTTTACAAGGTTTAATTGCACAGTTTAATTATATAGTTAATGTTTATGTGGTTTAGTTATACAGTTTTCAGTTTGTCACTATATTTAATTAAATTATGTTTGGAAAGTGAGTAGACCATAACCAGTATCAGATATGGCAGCGTTCTTATTTAATCATATTCTAAAATTCTGGGTGAATTTGGACTTTAGGGGTACATTGTTTGGAATAAAACAGGGCCTTGTTTCATTGGCTGTAGACTCTAGTGTGCCTGACACACTTCTAGTCTTCTAATTCAGCCATGGTCTCCTTACCTATTGGGATTTTGTATGTGCAGTTCCTCTGCCTCGAAAGGTCTTTTTCTTTCTTTGGGTTTAGCAGCTCCATCAGGCATTGTTTTGGGGGTCAGTTATTCTAGAAAGCCAACTCTGATCCCATTGACTGGGCTATATGCCTCCTGTGCATTTTCTTACATTCCCTGTGCTTTTCCATAGTAGTACTCCTCACTCTGTATTACAATTAACTATTCTTGTTTGTAACCATTGGGAAACAGTCTTATTCTTGTTCATCTTTGTATCTTCAATACTAAGTGCAAAGCTAGTATGTAGCTAAGTCAGATCTCATTATACATTTCAGATGCTGAGGATTAGTCTTTTTATGCCCCAGAGTACAGCAGATTCTCTGCCCTGGATCCTTATTGAGTCTGTGACTTATTTTTAACATTCCAAAAAGTTTGATGGAAAATGTAAATTTACTTGCCTATAGCATGGCTAGAGTTAAATACCAAATTTTCTTGCTTCTGCATGGAATTGCATCATGAGAAATTCTGTTTCTGATTCCCTTGATGCACTTGCAAAGATCATGCATGAGTCAGTCAGTGTGATGGAATGGATAAAATCCTGGGACGAGAAGTCCACAGTTAACATGTTCGGGGTCATCTCTGGCTTACTTTATAATTATTAGCAATTCCATGTTTATATTATTATGAAGTGAGCTGAGCATGGTAGCGTGCACCTGTAATCACAGCTACTCGAGAGACTGAGGCATGAGGATCTCTTAAGGCCAGGAGTTTGAGACCAGCCTGGGCAATATACATATACCAGCCTTGCAATATAGCAAGACCCCATATCTGAAAAATAATATTTTTGTGAATGTGAAGTGAATATATCCCTCCTGATGAAAAGGAAGAATTAATAACTACCAGGGAATATGAAAATTATCTCTCTTTAGTGTAGTAATTCTACTTTCAATGTGTCTGTAAGGCCTCTCTTATACATGGAACAGATTGCATTTGTGAGTGTTAACCACAGTTTTCGGTTTTATTGTCTTGTTTTGACACTGTACTTTTGTTATAGAACCATTTAGAACTACTGGAATAGAACAACCATGTGTAGAAGCCTGTGAACATTGTCTGTATCGTACTCACTCCTTGTGTCTGTATCCTAGTACTTCATATAGGGCCTGGCATGTAGCACGTGTTCAGGAAGCATTTATAGTTCAGTGAACGAAGGGCTTCCTGGGTACAATGGCTATATCCTTATATGTTCTGAGCAGGCAAAGGGGTAAGAGACATGCCTCAGTTTTCAAGGTACTTTGAGAACCCTTATGTATGCCCTAGCTGATGCTTACTGAGCTTTTTAACATATGCCAGGCAGTGTGCCGTGTGCTTTACCTGCATTATTTTATTTAGTGCTAACAACTCTGTGAGGAAATGGATATTATCTCACATTTAACAGGTAAGAAAATTGAAGTGCTAGGAAGTTAAGTTGCTTATTCATGATCACAATCCAAGTTAGTTGAAGGATCACTCTCTGTGATTTGTTCTGAGACCTATATCGTTCCAAAGCATGTCCTTATAACTACCCTATGATACTAGCCTAGACTTAATTAGCCCTAATTAACTTTGAGGCCAGATAATTTGCTTTGCTGAATCTTATCTCTAAAATGATAATAGGAATACGGGGAAGGGGGAAAGGGAGAGGAGGGAGGGGGGAGGTGGGTGGAAGGAGGGGGATTGGTGAGAATACACTTGTGGTGCATCTTACAATGGTATATGTGAAACTTAGTAAATGTGGAATGTAAATGTCTTAACACAATAACTGTGAAATTGCCAGGAAGGCTATGT
>CAUYPK010064168.1:0-25384 GCA_963574355.1 Loris lydekkerianus | reverse complement strand
CAGAATGGGAGAAAATATTTGCAGGTTATACCTCCAATAAGGGTCTAATAACCAGAATCCACAGAGAACTCAAATTTATTAGCAAGAAAAGAACACGTGACCCCATTTCAGGGTGGGCAAGGGACTTAAAGAGAAACTTCTCCAAAGAAGACAGACGCAAAATCTACAAACGCATGAAAAAAAGCTCATCATCCTTAATCATCAGAAAAATGCAAATCAAAACTACTTTGAGATATCACCTAACCCCAGTAAGAGTAGCCCACTTAACAAAATCCCAAAACCAGAGATGTTGGCGTGGATGTGGAGGAAAGGGCACACTTCTACACTGCTGGTGGGAATGCCCACTAATACGTCCCTTCTGGAAGGATGTTTGGACAATACTTAGAGATCTAAAAATAGACCTGCCTTTCGATCCTATAATTCCTCTACTAGGTTTATACCCTGAAGACCAAAAGTCACAATATAACAAAGACATCTGTACCAGAATGTTTATTGCAGCCCAATTCATAATTGCTAAGTCATGGAAGAAGCCCAAGTGCCCATCGACCCACGAATGGACTAGCAAATTGTGTTACATGTATACCATGGAATACTATGCAGCCTTAAACAAAGATGGAGACTTTACCTCTTTCATGTTTACATGGTTGGAGCTGGAACATATTCTTCTTAGCAAAATATCTCAGGAATGGAAGAAAAAGTATCCAATGTATTCAGCCCTACTATGAAGCTAAATTATAGCTTTCACATGAAGGCTATAACCCAACTATATCACAAGACTACGGGGAAGGGACCAAGGAAGGGGAAGGGAGGGGGGAGGTTTGGGTGGAGGGAGGGTAGTGGGTGGGGCCACATCTATGGTGCATGTTAGAATGGGTACAGGCTATTGCACTAATGTACACAGCTATGATTTAACAATAAAGAAAAAAAAATCTCTTCCGTAAAAAAAATAAAAATCAAAAAATAAAAGCCCTTAATATCTTCTTCTTCATAGTTTACAAAATAGAATTTTCACACATCTTAAAAACCAAACGAGAGATATATTTGCTTGACTAACTCTACAAAGTCCTTTTAACTTTTTTTTTTTTAATTCAAGAGAGATTTTTATAATCCTCAAGAATCTATTGTTTAGATGCTTTTCTTTCTAGAAGGCAAAGATAGCTCATTTCATCCTTGACAGTATTTTTTTTTTGTCAGTGTTTAAAAGTAGGCAATATTATGATGTGTGCTAAATATTTTCGATGAATGTCATGTAAGTTCTCCTTTACTGAATAACTATTTCCTGGTCTACTCCTAAGTGCTTGATACCAGAGATATATCAGTGATTAAAAACATGGTCCCTCCCTCATTCAGTTTATAGTCTAATGAGGGAAATTTTTATTTAATTATTTGTTCAATAAATATTTATTGTCTCAGGAAAAAAAAAAAAATGCTGCCCTCCCAGAGCTGACAGGGGCCTTGTATGTCCTTCTTATAATGTCTATAGCTAACTTGGGCCCTGGGTTTCCATTGCCTTCAAGTAATGATAATGAACTTCAAACATTTCTTCCATGTACCCTCGGCCAATAAATCACATAACCCGTGTGCCCGTTGCCTCACTGTGAAATGATGAGATTGATCCCAGATTGCCCCAAGGTTCCTGGCAAGCTGGGCAGGTTGGGGCGAGTCATGGCATTTCTCAAGAATTAGTTTTCTCACTTGTGTAAAATGAAGGACCTCTGAGTTCCTTCCAGTTCTGACTGGGCGTGGTTTTTTGAGCTGACCCCAATAAGGTCCGAAAGTCCATATTTTCTGCCATGCCTCTAGGCTCTGCTGGGTTCACCTGGAGAAAGGCTGAATGAGCTGGGCCTGGATTCAGCTGCAACTCTGATGTAAGCATTTACTGATTTCTACTTAGCTGGAATTCGTGGTGGAGAGGGTATCTGAAGCCTCCCAAGCTGTCCTGGGGGTTGATAATAAGTGATTGCAAAGGCTAAGGCTCTTTAATGGCTTAAAAATCAAGATAAGCACAAGGGTTCTGTTGAGTTGCTCTGGCCTGAGAGCTTTTGGCTAAGAGGGCTGAGGCCCAGGTGGGGGCCTGCCTCTGCTGCTGAAGGCCTGATCCCTTCCTCCACTGGGTCCCTAGTGAGTACCACTTGTCACTGGGGAATAGAAAGAGCAAGTAGAGGTAGGGCAGCACGGAAGCACTGCCATCGTTGAAAAGACGCCTGACCTGAGCCGGACAGTGCTGTGCATGCTCCAAGTCCCCATCACCAGCCCCCTCTCTCCTAGAGCCACAAGGGGTTTGAGAAGCTACTTCTCAGGTTGTTTGCTTAGGACTTTCACATCACTTAAAAGGCTGAAACTGAATAATGCCCTTGTTTTTCTTGTTATTTGTGCACGTTCCCTGGGAAGGCCACACTTGAAAGCACAAGGTAAAATGCTTCCTTTCTCCTGAGATGAGCTGCTGGGAGTCCAGGGTACTGGCAACACTCTAAAAGGCAAATAACAGGCATAAAGCACAAAAGCATTTTGAAAATCCCATTCAGGCAAACTGGGTGCATGTGACTGCAGCCTCTGCCTGACTGGCGGCCAGGCTGCGTTTCATCTGGGCCTGCCTCAAATCTACCTGCCTACCCATCTGGCTACTGGGAGAACCAGCATGGTGAGACTCAGACATTCTCAAAAATATGTGTTCCTCCAAGTTGTCTCAGATGTCTGAAGTGCTGAGGAAAAGAAAGACAAAAGAGTTTATTTTAGCACTAAGGACACTTGGAGACACACTTTGTCGGGACTCAGTCTGAATGTCAAATCAACAATCAAGGAAGTTGCCCTTTCCTTTATGAGGCTGAGGGAAGTCCAGCTTCCTCACCTTAGAGTCTGCATCTCTGATGTGGCCCACTTGGTGGTTGGCCCAGGCCGCTCGAGCCTTCCCAGGCCTTCCCAGCTCTGGTGTCTGTCAGGTCTTTTCTACTCATGTGTCCCTTGGATTTCTTAGGACCCTTTTAGGCTCTAACCAGAGATTCTCAGGTGGTGCTTGGGAGGATGGGGCCTTTGATGTGACAGTCAGGGCAAGAATTTGTCTAGAACTAGCTGATGCAGGGCAGGGTGCTGGTTACTCCAGGCCCAGCTATCCTGGTGGGGAGGCCCCGGCTTTCACCCCCTCTTTCTAAGATTTGTCCTATGACTTAGCTCAACCAGAAGGGAAAAGCCATCTCTCCAGCTTGCTGCTTGGTCTCAATCCAAAGCTACTTACAACAATCCCATTGTTTTGATTTTTGGAGCCAGAGGTAATGCTAGACTCTCAATTTGGCCAGAATGTTTTTTATCAGCTCCAGTGAATCAACCTACCACAGTGGGACATCCGGATACTCAGCTCAGAGACAAAGCAAAGGTCTGATTTGGTGGTTGAGACTTGGGTATGAGAAGTAGACCAAAAGCCTTAAATTAAAGCCTGTCCCTGCTGTCAGTCGCATGATCTGGTGAAAACCCACAGGAAGTGCAGTGAGCAGATGTAGGGCAAACTGAAATAATTTATTACCACAAAAGTTCAATGGAGATTTCCCTCTCCCACCTAAAGACCATACAGATAGTATCAGAAACTCTAGCAAGCACCTGGCACAGCTCCAGGAAGTTTAATATAATTTAAACCAAATAGCTACATAGCACATTAAAAAAAATTTTAAGACCACATTCACCCCCTAAACAGACAAGTAGATGGGCAACCGCTGGTCGTGAGGCAGCCCAGTAACTGCAGGCAGATGGCGAGGTTGGGATTGATTAGTTAGTCGCTGTAAACAGCATGCGGAGGGCTTGTGGTAGGGCTCAGATGAAAAGAAAACCAGTTTCAAGATCTTGTACCAAGATAGCCAAGGAAGTAGATACATCTTTTTTTTTTTTTTTTTTAATTGAGGGCTGAATTACAAAATTGGGGTATTATGTTCCTCCCTATCATTCCTTCCCATAACCTGTCACCGTGTAACTTTGGTCTTTCAATGATGAGTCCTTAAGTCAAATGTTGGTGGGCATCCACCATTTATGAGTCATTGTGCTTGGGGCTGGAGAGGAGAGAGGGGATAGCTGTTGCTCCTTGGAGAAGATGTGTAAGTTAGTGGGAGGAATAAGAGCAAGTGGGGAGTGTGAGACAGGTGCAGGGAGGGCCGGCCCCCTGAGGGGCTCTCTCCCAGGTAGCTCTGGCTGACCCTGGGGCCACAAGACTTTAGGGGGGTGGGCTTAGACAATGTGCTTTGGGAACAATAAAGAACCAACATCTGTATCATTAATGCAGGTAAACTGTTGCCTGAGCAAGACTGAAGTGAGGCTCCCCCATGTCATGGACCAACTTACAAATATACGAGTATCATAACTTAACAAAACCAAGATAAGCACTGTCCTCTGAGTAACAGCAGCGCTGGATGTGGGTAGTTCTATTTTATGTGAATTAATTTTAAAATTAATGAAGAACTAAATCTGAAATATAGGAAATTACAAAGGGCCTGTTATTGGAAGTTACAAATTAGTAACAAAGCTAAATTTAAGAAGCCCATAACCAGGATGGCTCAGCAGACAGTTATAATACACTGCGCTCCAGGAACAGCATGGCTGGCCATGCAGAGGGACCCCGGGGGCTCTGGGGAGCACATTACCACCCAAGAGGGCAGTTATGATGTTAGCAGACACAGATCCTGAAAGCTCAGGCCACTGTGAGCTCAGGAAACCATTTCACTACTTCTGAGTGTCAACAAGAGACACTAACAGTTTCTGTTACTGAGGGCAAAACAATTCTCAGGACAAATATGGAGGATATAGTATAAAGTTGATGCCTGAGATTGTGACAATGCTCTCTACAAAGTTACCACCACCAGAATTTGAAGCCATTGAGTTGGAATAGTGAACAACTGTCACTGTTCAGTCCTTTTCTCACAGACTCAGGCAGAGGGGGGCCCCAGAAAGGAGAGAGAGTTGTCTTCAGTTTTCAATTCCATTCTCTTTTCTGGGGCTGGTGGGAAGCCTGGGGGGGGCGAGAACAGGCCCTCTTGCTGCAGCAGGAGTGTGAGAGGGGCCTTGGGGGGGGGGGCAGGGACTGACCTGTGGAGAGGGGGCCGGGACAGGGAGAGAGCTGCTCGTGCACGTGGAGGGACCCTGTGACCACAAGCTGACGGGCAGGAGCATGGTGTGGCTGGCACATGGGGCACAGAGAGGCCAGCAGCTGGGAACAAGACTGGAAAGGTAGGAAGGGGGTGGCCCTGGAGGAACAGCTGAGAAATCTGGTCATCTGGACAGAGTTGAGAAAACAGGTTGAGGATAGAGATTTATAAAGTCGTTAGCTCCTCAAAAAGACTGAACTGCGTTATTGAGTGAAACTGCCCCTTTCTGAGGAAAATAGATTCCAATTCAGGAGGCTGGGAGGAGGCCATTTTGATCCCAAGGTAGCAGAGGAGGGCAAAAGTAGAAAATCCACTGCAGGAACTTCTTTTGCTGAAAGCTGGGCCAGAGGGGGAGGCAGAAGTACCCTGAACTGCCTGCCTCTCTGCAGTGGGGCTCCTTGCTGTAGATAGGGCCGGACCCTGGCTCAGGGTGGGAGCCCAGAAAACAGACACACCGCGATGAGAAGAAGTCCTAACTAGAATGTAAACTCCACGGGGGAGGGAGTTTTTCCCCCTTATGTGTGCCCTAGTGCTAGAATATTGCCAGAGACTTACTAGAGAGTGGCTGAGTCACTGAACGAATGACAAACAAATGAAGGGGGTAAAGACCGTGGACAATCTGATCCTGCACACCAGGTGAATTAGACGAACTGTACTAAGTCCACAGTACTTGAATCTAACAGTTTAATTACCTCTCAAATTGTCAGCTATCCTACCACTATCCTATTCTTACTTACCTAGGAAAATCTAGCTCATAGATAATGGATAGTAATACGGGTGATTAGATATATATACAAAATATAAAATATTTTAGAAATTATATAGAAAATTTATTCTATAATTCACTATAGAAATTATAATTAGGAAATTATTTCTTACTTTTCATTACAGAAAATTAAGTGAACATGGGCATGGCTTATAGATAGCTATGGCCTAGATGGATCCATAATATGTAAACCAAAACAAATTCCATTTTAAATTTTTTTTGAGACAGAGTCTCACTATGTCACCCTTGGTAGAGTGCCGTGGCATCACAGCTCACAGAAACTTCAAACTCTTGGGCTTAAGTGATTCTCTTGCCTCAGCCTCCCATGTAGTGGGACTACAGGCGCCTGCCACAACACCCGGCTATTTTTTATTGCACTTGTCATTGTTGTTTAGCTGGCCCAGGCTGGGCTCGAACCCGCCAGTTTTGGTGTATGTGGCCGGTGCCCTACTCACTGAACAACGGGCGCCAAACCACAGATTCCATTTTTAATGAGTCCTTTACCTTTTACTCTTGTCAACACTATAGTATAGTTAACCCCAACTACTGTATCTGTGATAATTTTTCTTTATACTAAAATTTTTTTGGTAGACTTATCTGTGATCCAGGGGAGTAGGAGACAAGGAGTTAGAAGAAGGTTCTGACTCATGTTTGGACAAATTCTGGCTGAACAGGGGTCTCTGTCACGTCCAAGATGTTCACGTGGCAGAGGACAGACAGAGGTGCCCCTGAGTGAAGGAGAGTTCAGGAGATTCTATCAGGCGGGAACACAGCTTCTGCCAGAGGATGTCAAAGAGATATCTGGAAAGAGAATTCCAACTAAGACAAATATGGAGATAAGAAGTTGCTTTAAATTTCTTAAGGGTTATCTTTTTTGAACATTCTTAGAATTTAAGTTGTAAGCGAACGTGACAGTTTTTCAAGGCTTCAAGGGGCATTACTCATTACTAGATAAGTCATGCCTTGATCATTCCTCAGTGAGAAGTGAAAACTAGGCTCTGGTGATCAACATTCCCAGGCATCTATTACACAGGAGGGAAGAATAATCTAAGTGTTATGTGAAAAGTTTTGTAGTTGCTAAGCCCATCATGTTTTCTTCAATCTACTTGCAGCAAATCCTACTTGAATCCCACAACTCTGACAAGGATTTTATAACCTAAAGGAGTGATTTCAGTCCTGGTACTCCCTAAGCTCCTCCAACAGTGGCTTGAGCCAGTCCCCTGCTTTTCCTGCCAAGTGCGAAAGGCCTGGCCTCTAGGTTATTTCAACATGAGCCATTGACGAATTAAAAGCCCATAATGAGATTATTTTCTTCTTCATAGTTGTTAGGACTAACAAAGGCAATCAGGAAAGCTAGAGGGAAGGGGATGGAAGCAGACTGTTCTACAAGATTCCTAATAACACCAATCGCTGACAAGTAGGATTCACTATCCAGTGATCTACCTTAGGTTCTATTCAGGAATGGCTGTGTGGGGAAAGTGCCCCAATTATGTAAATGTGCACTGTCTGGATAGAAGGTGGGATTGCCCCGCTTGAAGACAGCAGGTTCAGGTTGGCAAGAAAAATCCACCCACCTCTCCTAAGCCTTCTAAGAAACCAGGGAATCATGAAATGTTAGTACTTAAAACCCCAATCAATGCTCTTCCCAACATATTCACCCTTACCCTCAAAAAACAAGATGCAGAAGGGCAAAGTAAAGCAGGAAGGAAATCCCTCGCAACCTCAAAGTGCACCAAGCTAACTGGAATTTATCAGTATATAAGTTTATATAGGGTGCGTTTAATTCATATCGTGTGTAAGTTTACTTTTTCAAGAAATTGCTCTAATATACTAAACAAATCTATTCCTTCAAACGCAAGCTTGTTCTCTTTGAGAAAGTAGGTGATACTCTCTAAATATTAAAAAGACTACTGATAAATAACTTGTATATTATTGGAGTGATTTGAAAACTTGACATGTACTATACTGCATGATATTAGTGTGTTCTGATCTGCAAAACAGCTATCAGTTGTGAAATGTTCAACTGGATGAAAGGCAGGAGATAAGCAATGAAAGAACTGATCAGAGCACAGGGTAAACCTGAATAAAAAGCAGCAAAACTGGGCAGTGCCTGTGGCTCAGTGGGTAGGGCACCGGCCCCATACACTGAGGGTGGCGGGTTCAAACCCAGCTCTGGCCGAACTGCAACAAAAGAATACTCAGGCGTTCTGGCGGGTGCCTGTAAGTCCCAGCTACTTGGGAGGCTGAGGCAGGAGAATTGCCTAAGCCCAGGAGCTGGAGGTTGCTGTGAGCTGTGTGACACCATGGCACTCTACCCATGGCGATAAAGTGAGACTCTGTCTCTACCAAACAAAACAAAAAAAAGCAGCCAAACCAAGAGACGTGAGTGGGTGGGCAGTCAGTGAGAGTGGGAATGAGAAAAACTTTAGCATAGAAGGGATATGGGATTCAACAACTGCTGACAAAAAGAAACAACAAAGGGACACTGACCCCACTAGGTATTAAAACAAACTACAAAGCCAAGATAATTAAATGGTAGAATGGTGTACTGCCCCTCCAATTTGGACCATCACAGATACGTACAATTTAGAATTTATACCTTCTATGTTATAATCACAGGGGAACAAAACGATCTCTATAAAGTATCTCATCTAAGGAAGACAGGATATACCTATATTATGATACAGTTTAGAAAAAGTGGCTGAGATTCAACCATTTAAGTTTTAATTTTGAAAATTTTAGATTTAAAAGCTTCAAAATAGACCCTTGTACCTGAAAGAATGAAAGCCCACACCCCTCCTGGGTCCTATACATGTGGAGAGTGAGGCGGCCCTGCACCCACGGGACTTCGGCCACCTGGCTTCCTGCTCCGTCCTGTATCTGGGAACTAACCAATGTATGGTGTGGGGTGTGGCAAGTCTAGTCCAAAGACAAGAGATTAATGTACAAACTGAACTTTTAAGTAACTTCACCATTCAATATTGAGAGCATTGGTAAGGAGATGCTTACCAATTGGTAAGAAGGAGCCACAGAAGTTTCCAGCAGACAGGCCAGTGAATCTGTCATGGCTGGAACAGTGTCCATGGAGGGCTGGAACTTGCCTGGGAGGAGGCGTGAGCAGGTTACCCCAGGCAGAGGCAACAAGAATAAACAGGGGCTCTGGGGCTGGGGCTGCGAGGAGCCCTGGGTCAGAGGCTGAATTGGACTTGTTTTTCCTGGTTCTTCCAGCGCTGCGGGAGGGAGGGCATTGGCGGGGTGAGAGAGGTGGTGCCGATTATTAAAGTGACTGGGGCGTGGAGGAGGTGGTGACGATGGCGATGCCACCTCTTGGGCACTAAATATGCTGTGATTCAAGAAGGCAGAAGAGGAAGAATGACCAGAGATGAACAGAAAGCGGATTCTGGCCAAGGAGCCTTCCACGTGGGAAAACCACACGGTCCTTAGGAATCACAGGACTGAGACCAGAGACTTGCAGAAGGCGTCCTGCATGCTGGAACTGGACAGGTCTACACCGTCTAGCCCACTCTCTCATGTGGCACATGGAGAAACTGAGGCTTATGGTAACAATGATTTATTTCAGGCCTCTTGGCTAAAATGTGGCAGTGATCAAATAAGAAATCAGTATTTTGGGCCACAGATAGAAAGCCTGGGAACAATCTGCATGGGGTTTGGAAACAAAGTGGGTGGTGAGCAAGAAAGAATATGGGAAAAGGTACTTCCAGACAATCCCGTAGGTCCACATTGTGCTAGGAGCTTCCCAGTTGCAACTAGCATGCAAATCATTTCACAAATAATTATTTTTGATCCTGCTGTCTTCAAAGATGATTATGGTACTGGGAGACAGAGCTACCAAGAGTTCTTCTGCATGGGATCCCCACCATGGCGCATTTTAATGGCTCTACACCAAGCAGCAGAGCTTCTCAGAGTCCAGAGGCTAAACGGGCAGAGCATCATCACAGGAGCAGCAGAGTGCTTGGGGCAATGACCGGGTTCCCCTTCTCACGGCCCTGCCGTGACTTGGGAAGGCAAAGACTCTGATGCGCTGCAGACTGGAAAGGCTCACACCAAGTGCCAAGCAAGCAACCGGTGGTTGACTGGGATGGCAACGTCTCCCTTGTGGGGACTGGCACTGCCATGGGATGGTGGTGATGTCCAGCCTGGCAGCAACAGGAGCCTAGTTTGGGCAAGTGAGTAACGGAGAAGGAGGTGGAAGGTGGAAGGAGACTTTGGAGATCCTCAAGTCATTCTGGTCTTTTGATCTGTCACCCTCTGTGCCCACTTTCCTGGAGTAGAGGCAGTATGGTTTAGACAACTCAGAGAGACTCAAGAGTCCCCAAATGGGCTCAAGGTCCTTCTGTGTTCTAGCACAGAGCAACGTTATATCTCACTAAAGACAGGGCCTATTTTTTGGTCAATGTTATGTCAGAAAAGAAAATAATACTTTAAATTCTCTGTTTTCCACAACCAATATAAAGAGAGGGGGCAATAAACAGAGACAGGTGACCTGTCGGACTGCATGTCACTGGAGACTTATACTAATAAGTAACATATTTCTACTAATGTATACTACTAATAAGTAGTATATTATATTCACAAGTATGAATGTAAATATATTCATATTTAAGCTAAAACAAAGCTGGAATCTCCTGCTTACCAAAAAGCCTGTTCTTCGCGCTTCATGTTTCCTTCCTGTGCGAGAGGACACAGGTTTTATTCCTTCCTCAGTGTGTTAGTTTAAAACTTGGCCCACCACATCCAGACTGCAGTCCTGAATTATCCTCGGGCAGGTTAGAAATGTTAGTGCACTGGTATAAATCCATGTAATTTGAATTTTTTTCTGTAATTTTCTTATGAAGAAACCATTGTCACAGGTCACAACTTTATGGACAAGTAGTAACATTGCAGGTGGGTTAGAAGGAAAGTATGGTCAGAGGTGGCAGAGCAGCAACATTAACCATCAAGATGAGGACCACAGGGAAGGAGGAATCTACCTCTCTCAAGAGGGCTGTCCCTTGAGAACAGGTCCCTCACTGACACTGCTCAGGTGCTGGCCAGAAGAAACCAGGGAGGAAGCTGGGAACCCCGTGTCCTGCTTTCCCCTGCAGTGGCCCTGTATGCTGCAGCTGGGAAGCAGAGGGCACATAATCTCAATATTAACCGGGGAACTGGAGGGTGCCCTTGCAGCCCCCACACCCTGTATCACTCCTAGTCTAAAAGCTGAAGCTGGGCCAGGCACACTGCCCTGACTTCTGTCCCCTTCCTGTCCCTGGCTTATGGCTGGGGAACATGAAAGGCAGGTAGCTGGTGCTTCAGGCTGTCCATGGCTACTGTCACACCACTTATTTGAAATTTGAATACATGTCATGATAAGGAAGGATAAACTCTTAAGACCGCTATATACCTCTCCCATCTAGCCTATGAGTGGCATAATAGAGAAAAAACTCAGGATGCTTTTTCAGGATGAATTTCAGAGCGGACTCTGATACTAATAAACTCAGACAAATAACATCACCTCCTTGACACTTAGCTACCTCGTTTGCAAACCATTAAAGCTGAGGAGGTCTGCTTAGACCAGTCCTGGGGTTGAAGTGATCGTGCAGGGCTGGGGGTCCATCGAGGGCCAAGCCCTAGAAGAGCCGGTCTCCTGCCTTGGAAAGAAGGTCATAGCTAGAGAGAAACAGAGGGACTCTTCGCTTTTCTACTTTGGTTTCTAGCATTACTGTTTTTCAAATCAATGCCCCAGAAGACAAGTAAATTATCTATAGGTGAAACATTTGAAGATTTAGAATCATTTCCAAAACACTTCAGAGCAAAGCGTTATTTTGTAACACAGGCTATAATGATTACAAATTTACATATTTCAATATAGTGAATACATTGCTTATCTCTTAATTTACTTTCAGGGACAAAGCATGGATAATTCAACTTGTTATATACAAGCATGAAAATTAAACAAAATTGATATTTACCTTGAAAAAATTCATAAAACATTTTAAAGGATCTCTCCATAGGAAATCCTATATTTAAATACTTAACATACTAGATTTTAGAATTTGGATGTAGGAAGCAAATACTAAAATACATTAAGAACAAGAAAATGTAGAACATTATATTTTATTTTTTAAAATCAAAATATAAATAAGAAAATAAGATAAAAATGATACACTTCCCCTAGAGAGAAGTAAGGTATGCATACCATTAGAGGAGTGACTCATCCAAGCTCTGAAGCTTTTCCAATACTGCCTTACTTTCATAAGAAGCTGAGTTGAGGAAGATAGAATTTGCTTACATGAAGAGTAATTCACATTGTAAGTATGTCTTCTATGGTTTCTCCATACTAGGGAACATACAAAAACACTTTCTGATGAAGAAGGATGTTTTAAGATAAAACTGTTGATTAAATCCTCTTGCAAGAATTAGTGCTCTCATAGAGGAGAGTCTGCCAGCCTCCCACCACTTGAGGGCAGCGGAGGGTGCTGTCCACGCTGGGAGGCGGCCCTCTGCAGGCACCCCGTGTGCTGGTGCTTTGATCTGGGATTCCCAGCCTCTAGAACAGTGAGAAGTAAACGGCTGTTGTTTATAAGCCACCTGGTCTGTGGGATTTTGTTATAGCAGCCCCATCCGACTGAGACGAAAGATGACCTGCTTTTTAATATTTACATTGTAAGTATAACTACTGATGCTTTAACAAATATGGTATTTCAATACAATGGCAAAGAAGGCCATTATTTTGTATTCACCATCTGGCTGAGGGGTCTGCATCATCTAGTTGTGACTCGAATAGGACCTGGCCCAGTGGCTGATTCTTAACCCTTCCCTCGCTGCTCTGGTGGTCGGGGCTGTAGCAACGGGCTCAGGTGGAAGCGAGAGGCACAAATGGCTGCTCCATGGGGCCACAGTCTGAGGGAGTGGACATGTGCTGGGAACCCTGCAGGCTGAAGTCCCCAGTCCCACCAGGGCCCAGCCTTTCATTCTGGATGATTACCCACATGTGTAAAAGCAGAGAGACGAGCTCAGGGAGCTGAGTGCCCCTACCCAGCTCCCAGTCGGTCCTCGAGGCCCTCTTGTTTACCTCACTTTCCTCCTCTGAATTACTCTGTGCCAATTCCAGATATTATATAATTTCACCCCTAAATATTAACCTATATGTTAGAAGATAGGTAAGAACTTTTTGTTCTGCTTTAAGAGAACATAATGTGAGAATAAATTAAATTATAGGGTGACCCCTTTATACTATAAAAGCATTTAATGAAAATATGAAATATGGTTCCTGCCCATAAGGATCTTAACATTTACTGCGAGAGAGCTAAGATAAATGCAAATGGGGAAAAATCACTGAAAAGCAATTTTCTAAGGGAACCTAATGTTAGAAAGTGCAATGTAATAATTGCCAGCCCTGATGTGAATGGACTTGAGGACCTCCACAAATTGGCTGCCGTGACCTCTGAGCTTCACCGGCTTTCTCTCCTTTACTCTGTCAGCCTTTGCCAGAGGAACTTCCCCAGGTCCTCTGCACATTCCGGGCAAATGTCCACCTCCATGCCTTCTCTGCGGCTGCTCCCTCGAGCTAAGCCTTCCTTCACGCCACCTTTCCACTTCCCACAGAACTGGTGTTCATGGCACTTGTCCCCCAGAGCCTTGCCACGTCCCGTTCAGTGCTCAGTCCCAGCCTGCCCATAACGTTTATCTGTACATTTCCTACAAGACGCCTGGATGGATACGGGCTTGGAGATGGTTTCCACTTGCTGATGGACGTGAGTGATTTGGAGGCAGGCTCCGTGTGCACTATCTACAGCTCCAGGTCAATTGTTGAAGAATGGTACCCTCTGCCAAGGGCTATGGTGGTTTAGGAGGGAGGCTCCGTGGACAAGAGCAGTCAGAGGCGGCTGATAAGCTAGGGGACCTAGGGTGGTCCTCACAGAAGATTCCTCCACCCATGGCTGGAGAGGGATACCCCCATGCTCTAGGCCCATGTGAGCTCAGAAATCAGACCCCCATCTCTAGGCACAAATAGGCTGCCCTTTCCAGGCCACACCCGCTGGGCTCTAGGAAGGTCAAGAACAAAGCAGCCTGAAAGGTTTTGGGTGGTTTTACCTTGAGTAGGGAGCACACACCCTAACTCCTTCCCTGAGGCAAAAACTGCAAAGACCTAAGACTATATTCCCCCTACACAAAGGACCCTTACGGGAGACTCCCGACTTGGATTTTCCCCTTTGCCAGAAGCTCTGGTGTTTTTTATTCCCTCTGTATTCCTTTCTGTCTAATAAAATCCTATCTTACTACAGATCTGTGGTCTGTGGGTTCATTCTTCAAATTCCTGAGACTAAGGACCTACTGAAGAAGAAATTCTGGTAACAGTCCTGAAGGAGAGCAAAGAGGTGGGAAGGCTCTAGAGGGAATTATTCAGACGGCTGGCTAGCCAAGAAAAAAAGGTCTGAAGTGAGGGGGCATGAGCAAGAAAGTCCATGATAAAGTCTGATCTTGCTACTCTATGGTTAAAGAAATCCTTGCTGGCTTTCCAAGGAAACTAGTGCCATAGAAGATGCTAAGTAGACCAGGCAGAGCCTTGGCACCAAGGTGTAAATCCAGGCCCGGACAGAAGCCATTAAGTATCGTGAAGTACACAAATCCATAGTTAGTGGAATTTATGGGGGGCCAGGGAAGGAGACATTAAAATGGGTTTAAACCAATAAAGGTTTCACGGGAGGGAGAGTTTGGGTGGCCTGTAAACAGGAGTAGGATGTGGGCATGTGGAGGTGAGAGGGAAGGTATCCCAGGCAGAGGACTAGGCAGCAGAGAAGCCTCTGGGGCCTGCAGACCAGCCAGTGTTCAGCTGTCTGGAGAACAGTGGGTGCCAGGGGATGTGAAAAAGCTTGTAAGGCAGGTTTGTGGAGATCCATCGAGTCTAATTCTAGACTTTATTAATATTCTGTGTGCAAAGGAACCTCCATGTGAGCAGAATTGCATCCAGGATCCGAGTGTGGTTCTGGAAGACTTGGGAAGCCGTGTGATCTGTCTGGACTGTAGGTGGAGCAACCCCTGGAGGGCGGAGCTGGGGGACCAGAGTGGGAGTCCAGCCTGCAGAGGCTGAGGTTCTGGACCCAAGAGATGACCGTGGGAACTGAAGAGGGCTGGCCACGCTACCAGGGTGAAGAGGCAGGGAGACTTGGCAGCTTTTCACAACTGCCTCTTCCCCGAAAGGGAAGGAAATCAGAGCTGGAAGCAACAGACCCAGAAATGAATGCAAGAGCCTCCTCTGTCAATGGTCGAATTCTGTGTTTTGAGTCCAATGACCTTTGTTATTTTTGTTTTTCTCTAGAAACAAAGGAACAGACAGATAAAATTCTGTTTCCACCCTCCATCTGGCTCCATTCTAATAAGTCTTTATCTCCCTGATAGGCTTGCCTGTGGGAAGGGGTCTCAGTACAGCTGACTTCCTGGTGCCAGAAGCCCAGACAAGTCCGGGGCCTGAAAGCCCCAAGAAGAGACGAGGCAGTTGCTGGGAAGGCTTGTCAAAATTGTGATTCTGTCTCTATTTTCAAAAATTAGAATAGGGGAAAGAGAGGGTGGGAGAAGGTCCCAGGTCACATTTCTGAAGGAAGATGTTTTACTCAATTTTGCACATTTTAATCTTTCATCATCAGCCCTATAAATAGAAAGAACAGTAACAATGGCCTATGAATCCCTGTCACCAATGATTTTATTTGAGTTTAACATGAGGGTACAATGTTCGCGTTTGTTAGGTGGAGTCCCTGCTGCAGTTGTGCCCCTCACCCAGGAGGTGTGTCATGTACCCAGTGATCACCTTTCTGAGCAGAGTATAGGAAGAGTACTCCTATGTGGCCCAAGCTCAGGACCTGCTGACTAAGATCTGGTCAGTTCCCAGGCCTTGACCCTGGACTCCCTGAGCCTGCACAAACAGCAAGTGATGGACTCAGTCCTCCTGTTCAACTGTGAAGCCAGGAAACGGCCTCCCACAAGCTTCTGGAAAAACAGCAAGCCCCCAAGATTCCAGACAGGTGTAGGAATGGATTGGACTCAGGTGCTCCATGCTGATGGCCCGGTCCCCAAAGTTATGTCCATGCGCAGAATACCTTTGTTTGCTATTTGTTCTCTGACCACCCCACCCTTCAAATATTTGGCATGGAACTAGAAGTTCTTGGGACATTGCCTCCAGTGAGAAGTTCAATCTTTGTTCAAAATTTTTCTAAACTCATTCCCTTTCAAAAATTTGCATCCAAATTTAATTCTAAGGATTCTTCCCCACACTATTTCCTTTTCACCTTTGGAAATGAGGGGTAGATGATATAAAAGCGATTATAACAGACTTGGAGAGCCATATGGACAAACTGCCCTAATCTGAGGGCAGATGACAACAAAATCCCAAGTAGGAGTTTTCTGTCCCCGCAAGTGCTGCCACCGTAGCTTGTTATTCACATCTCATCACCCTTTTCCTTAGTGGGGCAAAATCTAGATTAACCGGAACTCTACTAGTTGGAACTTTGGCTACAGCACACCTATTTTTAGGACAAAGGAACAAATAAGAAAACAAACACATAATCAACAAGTGAAAACAAGTGAATAAGCCACTTCCACTGAACCCTCCACTGAGGTTATTATGTACTCTGCCCAATTTCCCACACCTTACACAGGCTTGTATGAGTGTAATGTAGCAAGATTTTGAATTATGCACAGAAGATAAGAAAATATCCTTCTAATCCATGGCTAGAGAATTTCCCTCTCACTAAAAAGCTTGGGAATTACCTTGTATTTTGCAAATAAATATGTAGATAGAACTAAAGAAATATGCAAATGAAAGTTGCTCTGTCATCAGACTAAGAAACTGAGTGTTGTTTAGGGTAGACCCTGTCTGAGAGAAACTTCTTTAAAGGGACAGCCAGACACACTGGCCGACAAATAAAAATGTGAAATGCTCTAATAGCTGGGCTACCAGGTGGTGGACAAAGGCTCTGCTGAAGAGGTGATAACTCCTGACCCTGGAGAGAGAGGGGTGAGTTTGGGTTGGGAAGCAGCCCTTTAGACACTGGGGAAAAACATGTTTGAAGTCCGTGTGCAAAACCAATGATAATAACTTTATCTTTAGAAGGGAGATGGTAAAACTGGTCACTCCCCAAAGGACGAGGGGTTTTATTTTTTACTTCTTATAAACTGACAGTTTATAATTGATAAGCCTGCAAAGAATCCTACCATCAACTTATAATTGAACCATCTATATGATACACAATTTAATCAGAACAACTACTATATGTAGAAAAGTAGCATTTTTAGTCAGATTCCAGCTTGAAAATATAAGTTTTCTGATTTAAAAATAAGATGTTTCATAAACCTTTTGATTGGTCAATAACAATTAACTTCTGAGATTTCTATTACTTTAAACTACCCTTTTAATTCTATCTTCCCCTAATGTCATTTATCACTTAGAAAGAAAATGTCTGCAATAAATATGCAAAATTTTCTGTTAAACATAATTCTGAAAATGGATTCATTTTTGTAAAGCTCTCCACAGCAAGCTTATGATTTCACATTCCCTAAAGAAATTGTTAACAGTAAGAAATTTCACATCTACTTTCTGAGGGCCATTCTGAATTTTCAGCTATGATCTATTTGATTAAAACCTACTTGAAAGTTAAAAATAACACAAAGTTAGGTAGACTGATGCAGGGAATTTTTAGCCTTTGCACTTACATGTGGAGAGGCTAACATGTATTTGAAATCTCTAGCAAGGGTTTATTAAGCTCTATTAATAAATCATCTGGGACATTGTGTTCCATATATATCTATATATCTTTTTTTTTCTTTTCTAGGCTTCTAAATCTGCAATTGAAATAAATCTAGATTTAATTTTTCTCATGTTCAAAATTGCAGTTTCTCTCTTTACTTTCAAATACTATTTTGCAATTCAACCTCTTTGTTGCTTATTATATATCTAGTATTAATTTGTAATCATCTCATGACTAAATATTGTCTCTTAAAAACACACATGCTCTATATCCCCAAGCTTCCTAAGCTAGTAAGAAATGCTTTTCTATAATTTTATACTTAACCTATATGATTTAAATTAGCTACATTCTTATTTCTGAAAGTACTGTTTCAGGTATACTTAAAAGATACTTGTTTAGAGGGGATAACTAAAAAAGTTAAATTATCTGAAAGTATTCACATACAAATCACCAGCCTTGGCTTGGGGTTCTTTGTACTGAACATTATTAAAATACTCCCAGAAGGCTGGGCCTTCATTTTAGGGAAAGATGGGCTATAATCCACTTTCCCTTTCCTGTTTCCTTAAAACCAGTACTTCCACTAACTTCAAGTCTAAGCATTCATTATAAAATCAAATACACTATTCACTGAAGAAAGAACTAAAAACAGGAATTTGAAAATTATCATTAGTTCTACAATCTAAATATAACAATATAACTATAAAACACTTTGATATATCTCTTTCTAGTCAAAGAGCAGAGATCATATTTTAGGAGAGCTAAAATGGGTGAAATCATTTGATTTTTTTTCATGGCGTTTTTGTTTGTTTATTTTATTTTTTTGTTACAGTTTGGCCGGGGTAGGTTCGAACCCACCACCCTCAGTATATGGGGCCGGCGCCCTACTCAATGAGCCACAGGCATCACCCGAAATCATTTGATTTTTATATGCAAATGGAACAGGGAAGATAATCTTAAATATTTTTACCTTTGTTGGAACCCCCTTAACATCTCTATCACTTACTACACACTTTGTTTGTTTCTTTTCTTTTCTTTCTTTTTTTTTTTTTGTAGAGACAGAGTTTTACTTTATCGCCCTCGGTAGAGTGCTGTAGTGTCACAGCTCACAGCAACCTCCATCTCCAGGGCTTAGGCAATTCTCTTGCCTCAGCCTCCTGAGCAACTGGGACTACAGGCACTGGCCACAATGCCCGGCTGTTTCTTTGTTGCAGTTTGGCCGGGGCCAGGTTTGAACCCGTCACCCTTGGTATATGGGGCTGGCGCCCTACCCACTGAGCCATAGGTGCCGCCCCACACACTTTGTTTCTTAAGTAAAGAAAACTTCATGGATACCCCCACCCTCATTTTCTAAAATCTTTTCTAATGTAAAATGTAACCCACACATACACACAGAAAAGTTCTCAAACATAAAAGTATAACAACTAACTTACTCATGGAACCACCACTTGAGTCTGGCTGCTTGAGTCTCCACAGCATCCCTGGTTACCTACCAACTTCCTGACTTTGGTGGTGATCATTTTCTTGCTCTTCCTTATACTTTTGGTCTATCTGCATGCCTTAACACTATAGGTTAGTAGAGATTATCTTTGAACTTTATATTAATTATACAGTACCTAACCTGCGAGTCCAGATTCTTTTGTTCACCATTATGCATCTGAGTTTTAGGCATGTTGGGGTTAGTTGTGAATCATTCGTTTTCATTGCTATAGAACAGTCTGTAGACTGAATATACCACAAGTTATGAATTAATTGTACTAGTGATGGACACTGGGTTGTCTCCAGGGGTGAATGTTACCAACAATACTGGTGTGGACATTGTTATACATGTCTCTTTATACACCTAGGAGTAGAACAGAGTATGGACCTGTTCAACTTTAGTAGATAAGCCAAACTGTTTTCCAAAGTATCTATACGGTTTGGATTCCTTTTTAGTTTTTTAAAGTTTTCAGTGATCACATCATATCTACCTTCTCTATTGCTTGTCTTATCCCTGATCCTGCCCCATGTCAAACACCCACTGGATTCTGTTACAGCCTACAAGGTGGCTGTCAGACGTGAACACTTAGGTCAACACGGCTTCCTGTGCTTTGGTCAGGTTCACACTTTCCCATCCATCACAATGAAGAAACATGCAGTATGTGCCTATTGTGTGCAGGGTTCTAGCCTGGGTTTTGGGGAAGCAAAAAGGCAGATGACAGGTCCTTGACATTAGGTGTTACGATTGAGTTGGAAAAAAGGACAAATAGGTAAGCACTATCTTACCAGAGGCAGTATTCATTGAGCAGCAAGTAGCTGGTGTAGGTAGTGTGTACTATGGAAAAACAGCAGAGGAGGGAGTAGGGTGACATGTGAAAATCTTGGGGACAATACCTGGCCCTTGTTGGCTTGTGTGGGGAACGCAGGGCTAAGGCAACCACAGGCTGAGGCTGCAGGTGTGCATGCCGTGTTCAGAGAACAGGGAAGGATGAGCTTTATGCTCGATCACTTGACCAGGCAGCAGAGTGGCAGAATCTGCCTCTCAAATGGCCAAAAAGTAACTTGTTAAATACAATAAAAAAAAAAGTTTGCCAGTTAAGAATACTACATTTAGTCACCAATGTGCATGCAAATACAATTCTGAAATACAGTTCTACAGACATGTGTGGTGTGGGACTACAACACTGAGACCCGGAGACTGAGCCTGAGAACGTGGTCATTCCAAGGCCTCGACAGACCCAGGACACTGCGGTCACAGGCTACCCCGGCCTCTGAAATTGGCCCTCTTGCAAAGAGATCTCGTTAGTCACAAAGAGCACAGGTCAGCAAAAGAGAATTTGAATGAACACAAACATGTGATGAACAACAAGCCAAAACTCTGGGCATTGTCTTTCTATACAAAGAACACAGGGTCAATGACTAGTAATAGTTGGGCTTTCAAGCTTTTTTGAGGGAGGACTACTTCAGACTGACATTAACAGTTAGTGTCTTCTGAATATATATATATTGGAGAGTCATATATAATACAAAGGGATGTTACCAAACAGGAAACCTGGATCTGAACTTGGAGCTGCCCCTACGAGCTTGTGACCTTAGATGAGTCAATTTCTCTCATTTTTCCTATTCATAAAATAAAGGGGTTAAACACAGTTTCTAAAATAAGTAACTCCTCTCTCTCCACTCTAACACTGATGCCAGGAAAAGGGGTATTTTTCGGTCCAATCCCTTAAGAACTGAAGCCGCTCATGCCTGGCTCCTCTGCATCTGATTTCCCACAGATCCTAAGGCTTATCAAAGGAGAAAGGGCACAGTTTGATGCTGCTCTTAGAAAGAAAGGGAACTCCAGAGAATATTGTTTTTAAATCAAGTTAATATAGTTCTTGTTGGGCTGGATACTGTAGGTGAGAAATACATATATATTTTGCAGTTTTTGGCTGGGGCGGGGTTTGAACCCACCATCTCCAGTATATGGGGCCAGCACCCTACTCCTTTGAGCCACAGGAGCCACCTGTAGGTGAGAAATATTAGACGGCTAAGCCTATTAAAACTGTATATCAAGCCTGTATCAGGCTGTGAGCAAGGGGCTTGGAGTCCTCTCCTATTAATAAAGTACATGAACAGGATGCCGAGCCAGCCATGGTTATTGTTCAGAATCTGTAGCCCTAGTTCTAAAAAGGTGAGGCTAAGAGACACATGAGAAACTAACATAGTCTAACACAGTGGTTCTCAACCTTCCTAATGCCGCCACCCTTTAATACAGTTCCTCATGTTATGGTGACCCCCAACCATAAAATTATAACAAAATTATAAAAGTAATTTTATGGTTGGGGGTCACCACAACATGAGGAACTGTATTAAAGGGTGGCGGCATTAGGAAGGTTGAGAACCACTGGTCTAACAACTGTTCAGAGCCTGTTTTGTGCTGGGAACTTGACCTGCATTGCTTCTTTTGATTTCCCCAACTATTCCGGATATAGGTAAGGTGATGAGATACACCTATTCCTGGAGATGAGAAAATGATGTACTGTGAGGATTAAAAACCCTGCCTGAGACTGTACAACTAGGGTAGCTTCAATCACTCTTAAGTCCTCCAGCATTGGACCTTTGTGCTTTGGGCACTAGTTTCAGGGTCCATTTTCTGCTCACAGCCATCTTCATTTCACGCTGAAGGAAATCAAGTCAGCTCAAAGCCCTCAGTTTAAGCAGCCTCCTTCCTTTGCTTCTCAAATGCCTTTGCCCATTTGCATTTTCTAACTTGCTTAAGATTCCTTGCATTTAAAAAGGAACAGAGGACCTGTGTCTGTGAATGCTACTTTAGAAAATGTGCCCTCCTCAACAGTAAGGCTCTTTAAGGGACAACAACTAGCAGAGCACTGTGCAAGCCAGGCGGGAGCTGCTCAGTCAATACCGGTTGAACAAATAAAATGAAAGGCAAGAAAATCCCTATTGCAAATAGTGGCTTTGTAAGAAGAAGAATGTTAGCCACTGGATGCTGGAGGTATTTATTCAAGGACTCAGAGGTCTAAGGACTGAGAACACCATCAATAAATATAATGATCAAGAGCCCACATGGTTCCTTGTACCCCGTTTGTCCTGATTTGAAAAACCCTCCATATTGGATTTGGTGTTTTCTCTTTAATAGAAACTTATCAGTGGGAGGCCATACGGTGGAATGTAGGGCATGTACAAAGGACCCTAACACTCACTGGGTTTTCATTTTCAGACCCCGTAGGTTAGGGCCAGGATACAGGTTGCTAGAGATGAAGGCAAATCTTTTATACTGCCTACCTGCTATTATTTTTCAAACCTGCATCAACAGGAAAAATGCTGAATGCACTAATTTGATAAGACTGGTATTTGTTTAATGGAAGAGGTTGTTAGAAACAAGAAAAAGAGCTGGACACACTATCTGAATACTTCACTGGTGAGATGTCCTCTAATGCACATTTTTAACAAAAGACTGTGCTTTCATTTTAAAAAATATGGTCTTTTGCTATAAACATATTAAAACTGAATGGAGAAAAATAAGATCATCCTTGACAAAAAGTAAACACCCACTTTGGCCTGTGTAACATTCTAGGATACAATTGAAACCATGGACACGCTACTCTAAATGCAATTCGAGTTCATAAAAGCTTATTTCCAGTGATAAACAGAGAGATTGATTCATTCATTTACCCTTAATGGAACCAGCATGTTTCCTTGGGGTTCAGATTATGACCAAAGCCACCAGCCAGCACAGGCTAGTGCCTTTGTGACCCCAAGTACTTTTTTAGCACATAGAAGCCATGAAAAGCAAGGGAGCTACCTGATAGGAATTCTCTAATTTACTTG
Source organism: Loris lydekkerianus (assembly GCA_963574355.1). Lineage (NCBI taxonomy): Eukaryota > Metazoa > Chordata > Mammalia > Primates > Lorisidae > Loris > Loris lydekkerianus. Next base: position 2,444 of record CAUYPK010064168.1, on the reverse strand, counting down.
GGGGCCTAAAATAATCAGGGCTACAAGTCAAATGTAAAGAATCTCCAACGGAGGAAAAGCATCCAAGGAATTCATTCCTAATCATTATCAAGTGTATACATTAACTATCATATGTTTAACGGCAGGGGCAGAAAGGACAATAATGGGAAGACTACAAAGGGTCCCCTTTATAGCATCTTGTCATAGGGACTATTGAAAATTAAACACGGCTGCTTCTAGCTGCTACTGCTATCAATTAGCCGGCAACCACTTCCACAGCCGTAATAACTGCCACATGCACGCTGTGTATTACCTCTGGGCTTGCTAAGTCTAAGCATAGGAGGCCATCCCTGTAGCTGGCACTGAATGGACTGGCCTACAACAGAATGTCCTGCTAGTCGGATTTTGTTTTACAAAATGAAATGATTCAGTACGTCAGAATATTTTAGATAATTAAGCCTAGTTCCGTTCCTTAAGCATATGAATTAGATTATATACTTTGTAATAATTTAACCTTCACTTACCCAAACATTCTTTGTGCCATGCAACATGCTTCTCTTTATTTTTGTTCCTTCTAGTTTCATGAAGTTGAAACAATAATCTTTGGCCTCAGTTACAAGGCTATGCTGCCAGTAAGGTGATTCATATGTTTAAAGGCTTTCATTTTTTGAAGTGGAAAAAAAATCAGGCCTGTAAAACTGACACTTTAGTTTGAAGGATGAAGACGTCAACGTGAAAAAGTCCCATTCCAAAGAAGTCATCTTTGTTATCTATGAAAGTAGCCCCCAGACTCACTCCATGGCCTGCTCCCACTCCACCCCTTCCCTGTGGTGTTCCTTACATTTGTATTGATGGGGGTTCCCATAAAGACAAGAGGTGGCGAACAACCAGAAAGAGTTAATGCTTTTCCCTGAACTCTGGAAGAAACCAGATTTTGTCAGTGAGGCTTGGCAATGTGAGAAACCCTGTAACCAATTTCATTTCCTGATAAATGAATGGTCCACAGGGAAAAGTCAGCCAGTGAGTTTCGGAACTGTTGAGAGCTCAGACATTACTGAAAGGCTCCTTCAAGGAGCCAGCCTGTCTTTGCTTATCATTGCTCAGCCAGACAGCCCCATGCAAACAGAAGAGCTGCCAGACTCCATTCAGAGGCCACGCTGAAGCTCAGCTGATAGGGCCTCATGTGCACTGTGGTATCCCTTTAAGAAGCAATACCTGTGGCCCTTCTAGCAGACTGGGCTTTTAACCTGTAGGGCTGGACACAGATGCTTATCAAAATTATTTCAGAAGAGCATGTTTAATGGTCTTCATCATTTAAATGTAACCCCCCTCATCCAACCAAAACTAAATAACCTCAGCATTCAGTTTGGAGCTGGAGAAACAATGTCATCCATCCAAAACTAAAATAATCTCAGCATTCAGTTTGGAGTTAGAGAAACACAATGTATGAAAACAAATACTCAGGCTTGGCGCCCATAGCACAGTGGTTACAGTGCCAGCTACACACACTAAGGCTGGTGGGTTTGAACCCGGCCCAGGCCAGCTAAACAACAACGACAGCTAACAACAACAACAAAATAGCCAGGTGTCATGGCAGGCACCCTGTTGTCCCAGTTACTTGGGAGGCTGAGGCAAGAGAATCACTTGAGCCCAAGAGTTTGAGGTTGCTGTGAGCTGTGCCACTCTACCAAGGGTGACATAGTGAGACTCTATCTCAAAAAAACAAACAAAAAACAAAAAAAGCAAATACTCAGATAAACAAGAGTAAAATGGAGGGAAGTTATGACTTACAGAGAGAGTCTTAACATGTTGAAAAAAGTTTATCTGAATTGTGAATAGCTTCATTAATCATAAGATCATTTCATTTTAAACTTGAATATCTTTCTCTTTAAATAAACTAAAAGGCAATTCTCATAAATACAGCCATGTACACTACATTTATGTTTAAAATTTAAAAAATTAAAGAAAACTTTTCATGTTAATTCAGAACTGATTGGTACATACACTTAAAAAATACGTTCACTGAATTCAAGCAAATTTTTGTTAAAAGTTAACTTGACGTATTTAAAATATTTAATTTAGGTTTGTTTTAGAAAACACAAACGATTACAACCCCCTCCCCCCCCATTTAGTCAAATGAACACTTGAAGGCAGGAGATGGGAAAAGTCTTTAGCCCTTGATTATTAAAAGAAAAAAAAAAAAGGCGGCGCCTGTGGCTCAGTGAGTAGGGCGCCCGCCCCATATGCCGAGGGTGGCAGGTTCAAACACAGCCCCGGCCAAACTGCAACCAAAAAATAGTCGGACGTTGTGGCAGTTACCTGTGGTCCCAGCTGCTCGGGAGGCTGAGGCAGGAGAATCGCTTAAGCCCAGGAGCTGGAGGTTGCTGTGAGCTGTGTGATGCCAGGGCACTCTACCAAAAAGGGCCATAAAGTGAGACTCGGTCTCTATTAAATAAATAAATAAA
>CAUYPK010064167.1:0-34362 GCA_963574355.1 Loris lydekkerianus | reverse complement strand
AGATACGTGTCGGCCCCAGAGCTCTGGCTTTCCCTGAATAAAGCCTCGTGTGTTCTTGCATCAAGTGTGGTCTCTCGTGAGTCCTTGGGCGCCGCGCCGTCCCGAGATTTGAGTGAGGGTCTCCCTTCGGGGGTCTTTCAGTACCCCATGAGGATCTGTCCCACTCCGAGTCCCAGCAGCTCTGCCTCCATCCTGTGTCCTGCAACCACCCGGGGCCAAGACGCCATCATTTCTCACTGTTTACCCTGCCCCTTCTTCCTATCCGACCTCTCTGCTTTCCCTCATCCTCTGACTCTACTCTCCGCAGAGCAGCCAAAGCAACAATTTAAAAATCAAGTCATGTCCTTATTAAAAACCTATGGTTTTCCATTACCCTTCAGAGGAGATCCTACCGCCTTCCCTGCTGTCCGGAGCCCAGCTTCCTCTGGCTCCTTGTTCTGTGTTCCTACCACCCTCTTTCTTACCTGCTGAGCTCCAGATCGCCTTTCTGTTCCTCTAACACGGTGGTGCTCAGTGTGGGCCCTGGAACAACAGCAGCCACATCGCCCGAACCTAGTTAGACATGGCCTTTTCCAGGCCCATTCTTGACCTACTGGACAAAAGCTCCAGAGTAAGGGCCAGTGAGCAGCGTCGGAACAGCCCTCCAGGTGACCCTGAGGTGTGCTTGAGACCCAGTGATCTAGCCGAGGGGCTCCTCCCTGCCTCCCCATCTTCCCTCTTACTCTGCTCTTTGTCTGGATTACTCCTCCCCCAGATCTCCCTGTCATTTAATCCTTATTGAAGTCTCAACTCCATTGCCACTTCCTCACACAAGCCTTTCCTGAACGCTATACCTAGAATGATCCTGTGACCCAAGTAAACATCACAGTGCTTCATCCTGGGTGTTGTGTTACTATATTGCAAGTCATTTATTTGCATTGACTTTCTCCCTCACTCCACAAAGGTCCACTGGAGAGCAAGGACCTCGTCTGTCTTATTTGCAGCTAAATCCTTAGTGCCCAGAACAGTGTCCATGAAAATCTTTACAAAATGAATGAATAAATGGAGACTCTGGGTCGTGCGGAAGCAGAGGAGCATTTAAAAGACACACAAAAGAGGCTGTCAGTTTTCATTATATTGAGACGTGGGGGCAGGGAAGATAAAGAAAAAATACGCTGAGATATTTAAGAATTTTGGCTCTGGAGGCTGGAAAGAGTGAATACTCAGAAGGAGGGAAGGCAGTTCTGAGAAGCTTTCCTGTTGGAGACTCAGTTCCTGCAGGGCTGCTGACCTGTGCTGGCCTGAAGGTGACCTTACACACAGGTGGTGGGGGCCCTGGGAGGAAGAGGTTTACACTTGGACATCATGCAGTCATTCAACACACACCAAACTCCCACAAGAAACCAAGAACAAAGCTAAGACTTGCACAGAGGTAATCGTGTGAAAAGGTAGGCAGAGCTAATGTGCGTCCTTTGTATGAAGGATCTTCTTGGCGTCTTACATTATCTGAGGAGAAGCCCACAAAAACTCCGGTAAGTAGGCGTTCTTATTTTACAGGTGACAATAAAAATATCTGTTGAGCATGGGGTCTGTTGGAAGCTCAGCACTTTCTAAGCATTTTCCTTGACTTCTCACAAAACTCCTACAAGCTCAAGCCTCCCTAGTTGACCACCTCCCTGCTGACCACCTCCTTACGTTGACCTATTTTCTCAAACCAGACGTGCACCACATGTACATGTCCATACGGTAGGCCCAGTTCCTTATGTTGACCACCTCCATGTGTTGGCCAGTCTGTGATAGCTTCTTGGGTGGTCAGCTTACTGAGGTTCTGCTGTATTTATTATCCTTTGTACAGAAGAGAAAATTGAACCTCAGAGAGCTGAAGTGATTTGTACAAGGTGACAGAGCACCTCTGCTCAAAAAACACAAACAACTGGGGATACGGTTTCTTTCCACTAAGCCACCCTTTCCGTCCCCCTGAACGTGGGACAGACACTATTTTCAGCTTTACATGAGGAAGCACTTGCCAACCTCCAAGACTCTTACGGAGAAGAGGGAGCCTGAGGTGGGGAGAGCTCCGTTGCTATGCTCATCCAATGGGGGCCAGATGGCCATTCATCTGGAGTAACGCCGTGATTTCTGTGAAGAGAGGGATTTTTTTCTTTTGAGACAGGGTCTCACTCTGTGGCCCTGGCTGGAGTGCTGTGGCATCATTATAGCTCACAGCAACCTCAAACTCTTGGGCTCAAGCCATCCTCTTGCCTCAGCCTCCCGAGTAGCTGGACCACAGGCGCGCACCAGGACGCCAGCTCCTTTTTCTATTTTTAGTAGAGATGGAGCTCTCGCTCTCACAGGGTGGTCTAGAACTGCTGAGCTCAAGTGACCCTCCTGCCTCAGCCTCCCAGAGTGCTGTGATCATATTCAAGACAGGAATATTAAACTGATGACTTCTAAGTTTCTGGGGGTTTCCCATTGTTCTATTCCTAGTTACATAGCCTAGGAATCATCCTTCACCTCTCTAGACTTTATTTTCACCTCACGGGACCATTAAGACACCTTGCAGACCTCGCATTCAAAGGTTCTTGCTTCTAAAGGGCAGACATGGAGGCCGGGGTGCTAACACTGACCAGGGCTTTCTCCAGCCTCAGTGAGCGTCCTGCTTGGTCAATGGACACGGGAGCTTTGCAACTTTGGTTCCTTCCTAATTTTGCCTCCAGCTGGCCATAAACAAGCCTGGACTGTGGAAAATTCCAGGCAGGTTTGATGACAAAGTCTTTTGGACCCATTCCCACAGCCAGCTTCAGAACCTGTGTTTCCCCCACACGCCACCTCCATCCCCACCCCACCCCTCAAAAAACCCTTTATTTTATTAGAATTCCAATTATGCTCCAGTGATTTTGAATCCCCAGAATTCCTTTATCCCAGAGCAAGAGTAATTGGATTTTTCTCCTTCTGTGCCTCAGACCCCCCCTCCACTTCATCAGCATGCTGGGCTCTGGGCCCACCCGGCCCCGGGAAGGGATTGAAAAGATGGCACACAGCTTTATGAAATCATATATAAGATCTTTAAGGATGCTTTCTGCAGGGGAGGAGGAGCTTTTATTTTCCAATATATCACTTCCACTCTTCAGATAACAATTTTATAGTCTGTTAAGGTCCTAAGGTAGAATTTATGATTCGGGGGAATGGCACCCTCTCTCTCGGGGCACTTTCTTCGGCTGTTTATCCCACTCCTTTCTGGGTGGGTCTAGGCAAGGGGGCCACAGGGGAGGAGCTGACCGGTGACCTCTACCACCTTGCGCACACACTTCCTTCACGCACACTGTGCTACGCATCTTTGAAACACCTTAACATCCATCAGTTCATTCTGTCTTCCTCAATGAGGTTGGGAATGGGCCAAGCAAATATTACACGTCCCATTTCCCAGGTGAGGAAACTGAGGCAGGATCCAGACTCACTTCTGATCCAACATACCACAGCACTCCCCTGATGGCTATATGGCCTCGTTTCTACTCCTGAGCTCAGAAGTAACCCGGGCTGGAAGGGCTGAACTTTGCAAATTATAGCCCAAGAATTAAAAGGTAATTGTGTGGTGATAACGGAGAACTTCTGTTCTCCTTCCCAATCCCACAGCCACTAGCAGATGGAGGTGGGAAAACCGTTAGCCACACATTCGCAATTTATCTTTCATCCACCTCATATGACACTGCCAGAGCTATTTCCCCCAAGGTTGATGGTCTCTTTATGGCTCAAAGGCCTTCAATCTCTCTTTTTGCCAAAAGGGAAAAAATTATGGAGTTGGAAATTTAGAGACTGTCCAATGCAATACTCAACTATGCAAAACCATGTGCTCCCACACAGATACCCCTCAGGCCTCTGCACGGATAACACCATGATGGGCATCTCATTCCTCTTTTTTCTCTCACTCATTCTTGCATTTCATGACCTTCTTTTATGTGAACAATATTTACTGGACAGGCATGATGTGAAATCTGGGACGACATTCCTGAATATTGCATTCTCAAACAGTAGTAATTAAAAGAAAGTCCTGACATCAGACGGCCTACATTCAAATTCCAGCTCCATCACCAGTTGCTACATCATCTTGGCTAAGTGCTCAACCTCGCTTGGGCTCAATTTCCCCATATGGAGCATAGGAATAAGAATACTATCAATCTGGCACATGTAGCCTTGTAAGGTATGTGAAACTTAGTAAATGGAGAATGTAAATGTCTTAGCACAATATCTAAAAGGACGCCAGGAAGGCTATGTTAACCAGTGTGATGAAAATGTGTCAAAAGGTCTATGAAGCTAGTGTATGATGCCCCATGATCATATCAATGTACACAGCTATGATTTAATAAAAATAAAAAATTAAAATAAATAAAAATAAAAAGCTGGCACATGGTAAGCATTGAAGGCACAGGAACTAGTGATACAGACAGCACAACGCAGAGTGTGTACAGAAGGCCGTGGGAGCAGCTCATCCATCTGCAGTGGTGGTCAGGGAAGGCTTCACGGAGGCAGTGACCTCTGAGACACTAGCACCAAACAGGAGTTGTCTAACTTAAGAGGGAGAAAACTAGTAAGAGGAAGCAGAGCTTCAGACATCGGCCTGAAATAAAGAGAAAGCACAGCATACTCAAAGAATTAAAAGAATTCAGCATGCTGGAGCAAAAAAGGAAAGGGAGGGATACAACTTCCTTTCCTTCCTTTCCACTTCCTTTCCAGAGAGATCAATTTTGGTAAAATCCTTCCCATTCGAAGTCCCAGCCTAGTACTTAAAAACTTTTGAATTTGGCCCAAAGTTACTTTTGCAAATTTCTGTCTCCATTCGATACATAATCAGGCCTTTGCTTATACGGTTTCTCCTCTAAGGAATATTTCCTGCAGTGGGAAACTGGGGTTTAGACTTTCCCAGGACCCCTTCCTGCCATCTTTTGGTAACAGAATCCCTCTTTGTTATGGGACATCCGTTCCATGTGATTCGGATAAGCTCATCCCAATCTGACCCTACCTCCAGGCTACCTAGCCCCCTCTCTGGCCTGTGGTGAGGGGTGCAGAGATGGACACTCAACTCGGCCGACCCATCCAGTTCCTTCCTCCACTTTTCCGTTGGAATTAATATTTCCTGGTGTTGCTCAGCTGGGAAGACAGGAGTTTGGGGCTGCCAGACCATCTTTCCTGCCCCACAAAGGAGTCCTTCTGGGGAATAATGCCAAGTAGGAGGAAGAAGAGCCACAAACTGGCCATGAGGGGCTCAGCGTCTGTGGCTCAAGTGGTTGAGGCGCCGGCCACATACACCTGAGCTGGTGGATTTGAATCCAGCCTGGGCCCACCCAACACCAATGACGGCTATAACTAAAAAACAGCCGGGCGTCGTGGCAGGTGCCTGTAGTCCTAGCTAGTTGGGAGGAGGAGGCAGGAGAATCACTTAAGCCCAGGAGTTGGAGGTTGCTGTGAGCTGTGATGCCACAGCACTCTACCCAGGGCAACAGTTTGAGGCTCTGTCTCAAAAAATAAAAATAAAAAAGAAAGACAAATGCAATTAGTGTAACCTGGCTTATTGTACCCTCAATGAATCCCCAACAATAAAAAATGATAACCCCAACAATAAAAAAAATAATAATAGTGGGGGGAGTCCTGGATTTCTGAGTTCAAGACATCTCTGGAGTGATGATCTCCACAAGACAAGGGGGTAGTGGTCTCTGGACCTCCGTCCACTCATTTCTACAATACAGTGGGGGCAGGAGGAGAGCACAGGCAAGTTTTAGGGATATTTTATGACTCTGGGACAGCATCATTCCTCATAGCTTAGCACCTGGCCTCTGAGTATCTCCTCCACGCCCATGGAGGCAGGACACCAGCCCAGGAATCTCAAGATGGGCGGCGACCCCCTTCTATCATCACTTCCCATCCACGTTGACTTTTTTCATAGGCTTAAACTTGGCAAACACCATGCTAAGTAATTAGCATCCGTTATCTCATGTTTTCTTAAAAGTAACTCTATGGGATAGATTCTATTATTCTCTTTCTAAAACAGAGAAACTGAGGCACAGAAACATTGAGTAACTTGCCTAATCCCCACAGTTAATAAGTGGTGATGTCATTTAAACCAGGGTGGGCTGCTTTCGAGGCCCATGTTCTTAAACACCGACCTGCACTGCCTCCCTAAGATTCCCACTGTGTCATTGACAACAGCTGGGGAAGGGAGACCCGTGTCCGCTCCAGGTGGCCTGCACGGTCCTGACCGCCTGGCAGCCCAGGGTGCTGGGTCCTGCATGCATAGAATGCCATGCTGCTAATGGAAGAAAATGTAATTATGGAGCATAATTACAGTGTATCATATTCTGTAATTACACTGACGGTATTTAATACAGAACATACTCTGCAGCTAAATGGAATGGGAGCACCCCCAAAACAGAACTGAGTCGGAGATGCTGGGAACCTGTAGCCCTTAGTGCATGCCAAGAAATGTGTCATTAGGCTGCCTTGTCACTGTGCAAGCAACGTAGAGTGAACTTAGACAAACCCAAATACCCTGCCTGCCACATACCCAGGCCACCCGCCATTGCTACGGCTCCTGACCTCCAAGCCTGTTCATGTTAGCATGTGGCATACTGTGGGCACCTGGGACACAGTGGTGAGTATTGGTCTATTTAAACATACCAAGACATAGAAAAGGTACAGTAAAAAATATGGCGTGTTATGGTACCACTATCATATCTGTGTCCTGTCATTGGCCAAAATGTCATGATGCAGCACATGACTGTATTACATGCCCCATCTCAGGAGAAAAATGCCATCATCCACCGAACGGCCCAGTCCCCAAACTGGGTGCTTGCTGGCCCATGTGTCTGCACCCCAAGTCTGTCCTGTCCTCTCCAACTCCACTGCTGCTTTCCTCCTTCAGAATCTGTCATCTCTGCCCAACCCTTGCAGTTCCCACCCCCAGGCCATGGCCTGGCACTGGTCTGTGGTCTATGAGGAAGCAGGGACACAGCAGGAGAGGAGCAGCGGTGAGCAAGCAAACCTTCATGTCATCATTCTCATCGCCGCTGCCTGAGCCTCACCTGTCACATCCATGTGAAGAATTATCTTCCATGAACCAGTCTCTGGTGTCAAAAAGGTGAGGGGCCGCTGCCTGCACTGCCTGTGCACCACTTTCTTGTTGGCCTCCGTTTTGCTTCCAGAGGCCCTGTGTCATCCTCCACACAGTAGGCTAGGGAGTTAGTCCAGGGTACAAATCCGACCAGGTCACTGCCTTGCCTAAATCTTTTCAGCTGCTCATGGCTGAGTCCCAACACCTTTGCTCAGCATCTCGAGGCTCACCTCCTGAGGCTGGCACCCTGTCACCTGTGCTCTGGCCATTCTGGACTATTTATGAGGACTCTGGAAGCTCTTTTTTCTCCCCATGTTTGAATATATTATCATTCGCCTGCCATACCTCCCTCTCACAGCTTCACCTAACTCATACTCACCCCTCAGGAGTACCTCATGGACCATCACCCCCCCCCAAAAAAAAAACTCCTCTGCTCCCCAAACCAGGTTAGGTACCACTGATACATGGTTTTCAGCATCTTCTAGCAGAGAACTCACTTTACTGTGCTGTGATTTTCTGTTTTCTTCACAATCTCTTCATCTAGACAGGGTACCTTGAGGTTAAGGACTATGTTGTTTTTGTTGTTGTTGTTTTATTTCTATATCCCCAATGCCTAGAATAATGCTTGACATAGAGCAAGCCTTCTACGTTTCTTGCATGAATAAATGAAAAACATATTCAAAGAACAATGCGTAAGAAATAATGTTTTATTTCTATGAATTGGTGTAATGGGAAACAGAATTAAAGGTCAAAGAAAGCTTTTGGACTTTCCTTTTGTTATATAGATGAGAAAGAAAGAGGATCTGAGAAGTAAAAAACCTTGTCCAAGATCACACAGCAAATATATGGCAAAAAAGAAAAGAAAAAGAATCTTTCTATTCCAAGTTTGGTGCTATTTCATAATGTTGAAGAATATTTAGCTGTTTATAGTCAAAGATCTAGCCTAAGGGAAAGAAGTGTGAAAAAATAGAAAATATACAGGTAACAACATAAGGTTGTGTGAGCTGCAATATTTGGTGTTACAGACTGAATGTCTACCCCAGAATTCATCTATGGAAGCCCTTATCCCCTACGTGGGGCCTTTGGGTGGTAATTAGAGCTAGATGTAGTCATGAGGGTGGGGCCTTCATAATAGAATTAGTGGCCTTATCTTTCTCTCTCTCTCTCTCTCTCTCTCTCTCTCTCTCTCTCTCTCTCTCTCTCTCCCCTCCATCTGTCTTTCTCTCTCCCCTCTCCCAAGGAAAAGCCATGTAAGAACATGTTGAGAAGGTGGCTGTCTGCAAGCCAGGAGGAGAGTCCCCCACAGAACCCAACCACATTGACACCACCATCTTAAACTTCCAGCCTCAGAACTGTGAGAAATAAATTTCTGTTTTTAATACACTCAGTCTGTGGTATTTTGTTATAGCAGCTCAAGCAGACTAAGACATTTGGCATCACAACTTTTACGATTTCTCTATCTAGGTTTTAGTAAAAGAAAAGAAGAAATCCATTTCCACTCAGGTGCAGTCTCCACTGAGCCTTTTCAGAGTCCCTGACTGCTTTGGGGGCACACACCTGTGCTGGAGCAGAGATGAAATGGATGGAGCAGGTGCAGACATCACAGCTCCACTAACTTTCCTCCAGAAATGTATTTATTTAGAGTACCGAATCCCTCCTTGCACTTATAAAACACACCCCAGAAGCTTTGAGAATGACATTTACACCATGTTGGATTCTCTCTTCCTCCCTACTCATTTGATTATCCATCCAACAATTGTTGAGTGTCCATTAGGGGTCAGGCATTGGGATGGCAGCAGTGGGCAAAGCAGAATCCCTGCCCTCCGTGAGTCTCCCTTGCTCCTGATAAAGCACCTGGGTTCTAACCTCGGGTCTGCTGCCAGCTGGATGTTGAATTGGAGCAAGTTGCTCCGCTGCAGTTTCTTAGTCCATCCAGTGGAGCCGTAGATAGACCCCTCTCATGGCATCGTTGTGAGAACTGAATGAACCAACACAAGGGACGAGCTTGGAATGACTTGTGGCCTGTGGTGAGCTTCAGTAAACAACAGTTTCTGCTACATTCTGTTTTCCACCTATATCCCCTCAGAGAGGTTGGACACTGATGTGACAAACAATCACACCTTCTTGTTTTACAGATAGGGAAATGCATCTGAGGTCACACAGTGTATTCGGCTCAGAGCCTCCCATGTGCTCGTATCCAAGGCCAGTCGTATGTGAATAATCCAACCACTGGCTTAGCACCATCAGCAATATCGACCTGAAGTGTTCAAGCTCCGAAGCCATCACTTCCAGTTGTGTTACCATGAAGATTATTTAATCCCTTTGAACCTCTATCTTCCCATCTGGGAGAATGGGTATGATAATGTTATTGATGATGGAATCCTTTCCTCACAGTTGGGAGGTTTTCATGAGACAGCGGATGTGATTAAGGTAAAAGGCTATCTTGCCCAACAACAGGTGGCTAGGAGCTCTTGAAATGGGGCTAGTGCAACTAAGGAACTGCGTCTTTACCTGCATTTAATTTCAACTAAGTTCAAGTCTAAAAACTAATACTCAATTCAGTTATTGGAAAACTTCCAAGTTTTTACAAGCTGGGTATGTGTGTGACTCTACCGTTTCAACTGTCTCTATACAGGTGAAGTGTTCCTGATGAAAATGTAGCATCCAAGTTGAAATGCAAGTGTGTAAATTACGTACAGCAGCTGCAAGATGTAGTATAGAAAAAGGACATAAGGTGCCTCATTAATAACTGTTACGCAGGTCACGTGTTGAAATTAGAACCTTATACTGCATACACTGGGTTAAATAAAATGTATTTCTGAAATGAATGTCACCCTTCTTACTTTTTTGATGTGGCCACCAGCAAATTTAAGATTTCCTACTAACTTGATGTATCTATTGGAAAATGCTTAGTAAAAAGGGGACTTATCCTCCCTCCTCTTGCCTTCTGGCTGTTCTTAAGGATACTGGTTGAGACAGTGGACCACTGGGGGGTTTGGTCGCAACCAGTAAAAATCAGCTGTGGTTATCCCAACCAAGTGAAGCAGGGCCTGCGAACAGGCCCAGGCTCTGTGGGCGAGCTAGGAGATGACCTGCAGCAGGATGCAGGGAGCAGGGCATGAAGGAGACCCCTGGTCCACATTGCATGATCTCATTTTCCGTCTCCGTGTCACAACATTCCAAAGTCCATGAGAAGAGGATCTGGTTGCCTAGTGTGGCTCACTCGGTGGCCCCAGGGCCAGGGAAGATTGGGGGATGGCAGGGCACTTTGCTTAACAGACCCAGCCAGACAGCATTTAATGCAGAAGACCCAGTTCCCAGGCAGAATCAACTGGAGTGCTGCTGCTAGAGAGAAGAATGGGTCCCGGGCAGACCAGAGGTTCAGACGCCACTGACCACCGTGGCCTGGGCGCAGATAAATGCTTAGAGGTGTGACAGGACGGTAACGAGGCCTGGGCGCGGCCTGCTGACACTGGCTCACTGCGCCCTTGGAGCAGTTGCTCTAACCCTTTAGGCCTCCTCTTCCTCAGCCGGAGAGTGGGAGAAGAGTCAGATTTCCTCCCGTAGTAAAACTGGTACAGTTGGAGTAACTCTTGCTCCTGCGCTGCTCAGGGCTGGACCCCTCCTAGAAGTAGCACAGGGCCCTGCTCCCTGCTGGAGGGAGACCCAGCTCAGGTGGCTGACCTGGCTCAGGTGCCGTTGCCCTCCAGCTCCACCCCACTCTACCCGAGCACCGAGGAACTCTCCTGTGTGCCCGAGACCCTCTGCCACTTCCTTGCTCCCTCTCGCTCTCATAGCTTTGCTGCAAAACAAAAAGTCAAGAGCTGGTGTGTTCAGGGAAAGCCCTTTAGTCTGAATGATCAGGAATTGCTAACCCAGCAAAACTAAAGTCACAGGAAGAGAACGTAACTTCCTGTGTGGTCACTCCTGTGTACAAAGAAAGAAAAGATGGTATAGAGGTAAAGGGGTGTCCGACCTTTTTTATTTTTTTTCTCTGCTGCATATCGGAAGAATAAGAATTGTCTTGGGCCACACATTAAATACACAAACAGTAATGAAAGCTGATGAGCAAAACTAAGGGTTCACACATACTTTTTGTCACATCTGACAACACAGATAAGCAAAAAAAAGCCTCACAAAATCAGCATGTGGCCTGTGGGGCCACAGGTTAGACAACCCTGGTATAGACCTTTATCCAAACCCATATATCATCTCTAATTACCTCCTTGGTCAACAGGCTCCTCCTCTGCTTGCAAAACTGCCCCTTCAGTCCAGAGACCAGCAGCAAGAAGGACCCAGGGGAGTGGGGTTTGGGTCTCCAGGATCCGTGCATTCATTCATTCACTCATTCAACACAGTGCAGGGACACGGAGGTGATGGGCACCTTGTCTTTATCATCCAGGAGTTCACAGTCTAGTAGAGGACACCGACCAGTGAGCAAATAGCCCAGCAGCACAGCAGAGCCGAGAGCAAATCGTCATGGGGTCTGGGAGGAGGCCCCAATGGACTCGTCCCAGAGAGGCGCTTTGGGAATAGGATCACTCCAGGCAAAGGAAACAGCAAATCCCAAGTCACGAGGGCCACTGTTTGCTTGGAGAGTGGAACGAGCGTGGGCAGTGGAAACAGTGGAGCGCTGGAGCAGGAGGGGTTGTTAAGTGCAGAGGCCCAGATGAGTCATTTTACCTTTCTGAGCCTGTTCAACCATCTATCAAAAAGGAGCAATTGTCCCCAACCTCCCTGCCTCCAGGGGCAGTGGGAAACGGAAATATGATTCTCTGTGGTCATGCCTGGAAAACTGTGGCGTGTTATGGAGACAGGAGCTGGGCTGAGCTCTTACGAGTTGGCACTTTGGTTCAGGGGCCTGGTGTAAACAACAGGAGCGGCACAGGTCAGCCCGGCGAGGAGTGTCCTTCAGCAGAAGGGCACAGTGTGTTTGCTTTTACCAGCACAGCTTCCAGCCCCATGTTCATGAAATCTCAGGAGCCCTGGACCTTCACATCTCCCCAACATCCTTGCATTTGGAGTAAGATACATCAGCCAAATCCCGGCTGTGTATGAAACCTCTCTAAGCTCTTAGCTTCCATTTCCTCATCTATAAAACAAGACTAACGTTGTTTATCTTGCAAGATTTGAAAGGATGAAATGAAGTATTTTATGTGAAGGTTCCTGGTAAACTAAAGAAACGTGAATTTAAGCGAAGATCATCATCCACGGCGTGCCATCTGTGCTTCCTAGTGGGAATCCCTTGCAATGAATGAACCTCCCTCTCATTTCAACGTGAAGTGCACGGCACTGGAGGTCCAGGAACCTGGATGCCACCCCTGCTTTGCCCTTGCACGCCCATTTCCTCTCACACTCCTTCTCCGCTCCTCTGTCCACAGCAGGAACTCCATTTCCCAGCCTATTTTGCTTAGTGGCTTTCGGTAGGGATAGCCGTGTGGATGCCGGGCTAGAAGACGGGGAGGAGGGAGAAAAGGGGACTCAGCGTATTTCTTCTCTGGCTCTGCCTCGGGTGCCCTTCTTGCAGCTTCAGCATCTCAGGTCCTGACCCTTGCAATTCCCGAATCTGATGGCCACGGGGTACAAGGTGCTGTGTCCTGCAGCTGCCGCAGCTCAGGTGCCTTATCCGTCCTAGGTCCACATCCTGCCAGGTTCCCAGAGCTCTGAAGTTCCCAGAGCCCTAAGGTTCTAGCTCCTACCACAGGGGCCTTGGTGTCTGGCCCTTGATAACCCCATCTCCTCCTGTTGGGCCCCCAGTCCTGAGAAAAGCAGCAGCTGCCTCCCTTAGACAGTGTCTAGTCCCATCCACTCGGCTCCTCGGTCCCCCCACTTCCTGGGCAACCACATCTGCACTGAAAGCTTTGTGGCTTATACAGTTTCTCTCTATAGCCTGGTGGGTGAGTTACTTCACCGGTCAGAGGAACACAGTGGAGGATGCCTAAGACATCTTCTATTTTTTCTATTCAAGGGTCTTGTTGTTATTAGAACTTCACACCTGGTCCCATCTGCTGCTTTCTTTCCCTCTCTAGCCACAGCCAGTTTCTAGGCTCCATAAATTTGCTCCAAATCAGAATTAAGAGCTGACCTCTCCACCCATATTCAAAACGCAGCTATATGACACCAAGTGGGCACCCAGGTGCTGTCACACCAGCCCCACAGGGTTCTCTCGGTTCTCCACCGGCCCGTCTTATCCTTCCCCATCTGTCTGGAGGCAGATGGTACGCATCTTGGAGGGATGTATTTGTAGAGTCTGTTGAAGTCACCTGGTCCACAGCAAGGATCTCAGAAAGTGCTCGCTAAACATTTGGTGAATAAATACTTGCCACATCACAGGTCTGCTTGGCTCTGAGTTTTTGAGTGCTCGGCCTTGCACTTTTATAACATACATCAGACAAACTGAGTTCAAATCCTGACTCTGGCACTTCTTTCCGTGTGACTTTGGGCATCATGAGTTAACATTTCTGAGATGTTTTCTGCTTTGCAAAACCTGGATCCTAATACCACCTCATAGGGCTGTTGTCAGAACAGATGGACCCAATGGCCATTTTCTTCCCCCTTCCTTGGGCCCTGACCTCCTGCAAATTTGTGTCTGGCCTCGCCTTCCACCCATCTCCTGTTTCTATGTTCTGCACTTAACCCCTCTCCTCTGTGGAGGTTTAGAACAATAAACTCACCTCCCTGGTATACCGAGCACCTTCCTGTCAGCTCCTGCTCCATTTCCACGGAATTTACCCTGATCTAGAAAAGGAAACCAGAAACCACTCTCTTTCCTGGCTACAAACCGAGATGCCAAGACATCAAGTCTTATTCCCAGATCACACAACCAACCCTCCGGCCACATCTACATAACCGACAGTCATTCAGATTCCAAAGGCATTGACTTATTTTTCTCCATTATTTGCAAGCAAAGCAATAATGCTTTAATCATGTGTCTATTATCATCATAATAACGTGTCCACATGGATGGTGGCAGCGAGGCTGGGTTAACATATTCATTAGTAACAGGCAGAACAACATGACATTAATACTGCTAATAATACCTAATTGGGCTTAATTACAATGTGATGTCTAATATATTGTGATGAATTTATTCTCAAAGTATTTACATATTTGTAGTTAAATAATTAGCATTCTGCCCATAAATAACTCCTCAAAAGTCCACTCCAGCTCTGGAGCAGAGGAAAATTGAACACACCCTCCTGCTTGGAATGACCTTGACACAAACACTCTTAATTTGTATAGAAATATATATGTCACGTCTTCCTTAGAGGCAAAGTGAAGGGTCCCCTTGGGGAAGACATTTGGGGGAAGATGGCAGGAGGGGAAAGATTTGCTCCTCCCGTCCCGATGGCAAGTAAGTCCTTTCCTGCTGGGGGCTCCGCCGTGGCTATCAGACCTCACAGAGCGCTGTGGTCCGTCCTGAGTGACCCGGTGGAAATGGGTCGTTCACAGACCAGGGGAGGGTGACCTAGTGCAGTGCAGAAGGGACCCGGAGGCTCCCTGAAAGTACTCAGAAGATAAGTCACTGAGATCAGAGAGCTGTCTTCTCAGGTGTGAAGGGCTGTCAGTGGGCTGCAGGAGCAGACTGTCCAGTGGGCCCCAGCAGGGCTGTGAAGTCAAGGACACAGCTCAGCCAATTCCTGTCCACGTGACCTTATACCAAGTACAGAGTGTCTCTAGGCCTCTGCTTCCTCTCTGGGTTCCATTAATTAGACCTCACCAAAAAAAGAAAAAGAAGAAGAAGCAGCAGCAGCCAGCACACTGGCCTCAAGGAGCAGGGGTTAAATAAACCAGGTGTTAGAACCAGACGGCATTTCATGCCAATTCCCCCACTTAAAACCACAGTGACTTGTCTGACACCACTAGGTTTTAAGTGGGGGAAATGTCCTCCCCAGCTAGTGCAGGCAGACACAGAATTTATTACAATGACTAAATGGACATGAGGTTATTGAGTGTTGAGAACAAAGTCAAGGTTGGATTTGAGCTGTTGCCTCTCCTACCATCTGGAAGCCACCAGCCCCAACCTTCTTCATGCCCACGGTCAGGAAGCTACTGTGATCGGGAAACTGCTGCTGTCAGGAGGCTACAACTACATGTGGGTCTCAGCCACATTGTGTCATTACAATCAGCCCTCCAGCTCTCAGCTGGCTTAGGACAAATGGCACTGGCTGAAGAGCTACAGCAAAAGGAGAGAGGCAGAGGTATTCCTGCCATGCTTTCCCCAGATCTCAGCACTGAAGCTCTGGCCATGTCTACATCCCTCTGTGGCTCTAGCTCTCACCAGGAGGACCTTCATCCTGGGCTCTGGGGACACCATAACCTCCCCTTTCGTTGTAAGAGCAGGGGAAGAAGTGGCTTACACTGTTGCCAGCCTCCAAGGGTGTCTTCTGTTGGCTTGCCTAACCCTGCCCACAGTTCCATTTCTGAGTAGTTAAACACTCTTTCCTGCAGAGCTCCTGATTCATTCCAGATGAAAGGAAAGGTATCTAAAAGCACGTCCCCTTTTCTCAGACTTATTTTGATGACATTCCCTTTTTTTCCATGGGCTCTGGTTCAGTGGGCACTGACTGACAGGGAGACAAGGAGACCAGCTACGAGTCGTGACAGTTGCTTCGGAATGAAGGTCCAGGGGTCCCAAACTGAGACAGTAGCAGGGTGGTAAAGGAGAGAGAAGGGAGGGGATCAGGAAGCATTTGAAAAATAGAACCGTGGGGCTTGGTGACCAATGAAACATGACTGTGAGGGAGAAAGGGGTGTCTGCAGTGAGTCCTCAGCCGCTGCTCTGCAGAGCGCCAAGGTGATGACATCGCTCAGGGAGGCTGTCTGGGTGGTGAAGGGGTTTGCAATGGCATACCCGGTGGGTAAGTGAACATACGGCTTTGTAGTGAGCCCCAGAATCCCTTCCTACTGAGAACAGCAGCCTCTCCATTTTAGATATTATTCAGAAGTGACCTGAATGGAAGCTGGTAGCTTTGTCTTACGTTCTGCCTATTTTGATTTATGAAGAGATAGGCCCTTGAACCACAGCAAGCCAATCTGCATTCTTCACCAGGATCTTCTAACCAGGCAAGGGCACCTACCTCTTTCTTCCCTTTTAACAATGATCGCAAGTCTGGAGATGTGGGCTGCCAGAAAATCACGGAAAAGCCTGTCTAAGAGAAGGGAGCCTATAGGAAAATCACATGATGTCCCGATAGCACTCGCATTCCTAGTTCTGGCTGCCCTGGGACCAGCTGTGTCCTTCCCTGTCCTGGTTTTATGTGCCAATGCCTTCCCTTAGAGTTTCCTGAGCTCACCCGAGTTACATTCTACCCCTGGGTTTTACAGGGTCTGAAGCTCAGAAGGGCATCAATGCTGGATGCTGATTTGAGGGACATGAGCAGAGAAACAGTAACTAGAAACGTTAGGGCAAAGAGCTTGCCAGGGACAACTGTAGAGAATGAAAAGAGGAGCCAGGAAGAGAACTTGGGGAATCCCCAGTATTTTAAGGATAAGTAAAGAAGAAACCCAGGAAGGAGAGTGAGTAGGAATTTTTAAAAATTAAAGAAAGAGGGCAGTGCTCGTAGCTCCCTGGGTCTCAGCCACATACACTGAGGCTGGCCAGTTCAAACCCAGCCCGGGCCAGCTAAAACAACAATGACAACTGCAACAACAAAAATAACCAGGCACTGTGGCGGGCACCTGTAGTCCCAGCTACTTGGGAGGCTGAGGCAAGAAAATCACTTAAGCCCAAGAGTTTGCAGTTGCTGTGAGCTGTGATGCCACAGCACTCCACCCAGGGTGACAGCTTGAGACTGTCTCAAAACATAAAAATAATAAAAATTCAAGAAGAATAAAGGGAGTGTGAGAAAGAGAATTCCTCAATGGACTGGTCAACATGGCAGAGATGGACAGCGAAGAGAAGCCATTAGATTTGATCCAGCAATTGGTGGGGGCAGAAGCCTTCTTGCCTCAAGCATAAGGATGAGTACAGGGTGAGGAATCAGAGGCAGGAAGGGAGAAGGGGTGTAGAATAATAATTATGGTGGTGGGCTGTGGGGTCAGGACAGATCTTTAAAACAATGAGAAACTCTGGAGTTTTTACCTGCGTGCTGAGAGAGGGTGAGCTGGGGACTGTCGACACGGGAAGTAGAGAAGGTCTAAAGCACAACGGTAGAAATTAAAGTTTCAAAGCACGTCCACACATCTTGTCCCTTTCCTTCAATATATTTGTTCCATTTTTCACTGTAAAACTAACTCTTAGAGAGGCTGAGTGACTTACTCAAGGTCCCACGGTCAATGGTGCACCTGGACTCGGGGAGGTCTGTCTCCTACACCATATGTGTCTTACTGCTCAGGCTAGGGCTGGCCTCTGCGCGGGATTTAGACAGAGGATTTTAGGAGGCAGGGAGAACAGAACTAGCCCATATAGAAGGCATCTGCCATGTACCAGACAGTGGAAGTTGTACAAGCACATGTTCATTAAGTACCTACTACGTGCCAGGCACAGGAGCTGGAAACCAAACAGAAGAGCCTCTGGCCTTGTGGAGATGGCATTCTGCCAGGGCCAGACAGAAAAACAAGACGCTGTCTTGGATTCCTAACATTCAGCAAACTTCTGCTGAGTGCATACTATGTGCCAGACTCTCTTTAGGACCTACAGATACCGCAGGGAACAAAATCCAGAATAGACATAAGATAAAAAAAAATGATGAATGAAATGGGTACTCTATCACATGCTGATAAGTGCTACGGAGAAAAGTAAGGGAGGAATCCGACTGCTGGAATGGGAGGATTGCCGATTTTTTAAAGGGACGTTAGAAAAGGCCTCATTGATTTCAAAGAAAAAAGGCATAAGAAAGGCTTTGAAAGAAGTGAGGGAGCAGCCCTGGAGGATATGTGTAGGAAGAGGAAACAGCACGTGCAAAGGCCCTGAGGTGAGCACATGCCAGGAGTGGTCACGGACAGGAGTGAAGCCAGTCTCCATGGAGCTGGGTGGAGCTGGGGGTGGAGGGGGAGTTAGGGTGGAGTGGGTGGGTTCATGCAGTGGAGAAGATCTGCATGAGATGGGAAGGGGTGGAGTAGAGGGAGGAGGGTTTAAGTTGTGACAGAGAGAAAAGCCCAAAAGAT
This sequence comes from Loris lydekkerianus, assembly GCA_963574355.1. NCBI lineage: Eukaryota > Metazoa > Chordata > Mammalia > Primates > Lorisidae > Loris > Loris lydekkerianus. The sequence goes on along the minus strand of CAUYPK010064167.1, from coordinate 16,172 downwards.
AATGGTAGTGGTATCCGGTGGAGCTGAGTAGAACATAGGGGTCCTTGAAGCACTGAAGACTTTGACTTCTGCTCCCAATATGATGGGGAGCCCTTGGCAGTGCTGATCTGAATAGCGACATGCTACATTTGACCTGTACCAGCAAGGCTGTTACTGAGAACAGACTGCAGAGAGAAAGGGTGGGATCGGGGAGAATAAATAGAAGATTATGAATTTAATCATGGGAGAAGTGCTGGATGCTTGGATGAGGGTGGCAGCGGTGGGGCTGGGAAAAAGTGATTTGTTTGTGACTATATTCTAGAAGCGAAGCAGAGCCAGCAGTTTGTGCTGGATATTAGGAGTGGGAGGAAAAGGAGAGTCAAGGACACTACCAAGATTCTGATCTGAGCAACCAGAAGGATAGAGGTGGCATTGAACAAGATCAAAAGGTCGTCAGGGTCAGGAATCTGGGATCTGGTATTCAACCTAGTGGATGTTAGACCTGAGATGCCTTATCTCAAAGTGTTAGAGGAGTTGATTACATGTGTCTGGGGTTCAGGGAGAGCCCTGAAATAAAGATAAAAAATTAATAGTCATTGGCTCAGCAGCATGAAGAGGTTCCCACCAGCCAAAGATGGGACAGTTTGTTCATGAACATTAACTTGCAATGGATTGATACACGTAGAGTATGTCCAGAAATCCCAGGCGTTCATCACATGATGCTAAAAAGATATCATTGGTCCCTTCAGCAATAGTACAGGACAAGCTTGTTTTTCGAAAGCTGGAAAATAAAAAATAATAATAAAGCATTTTAACTGCCTTTGCTTTATGAATTCAGTTCTGGGTAATCAAATGGATGAGGAGGGAAATTTTCTCTTGGTAGAAGTATTCTAATAAATCAAGAAGGAATAATAGTCTGAGTGAGAGGGCTCCCACCTGTAACCCTAGTATTTTGAGAGGTTGAGGAAGGAGGACTGCTTAAGGCCAAGAGTTTGAGACTAACCTGAACAAGAGCAAGACCCTATCTCTACCAAAAACAGAAAAATCATCCAAGCATGGTGGTGTACACCTGTAGTCCCAGCTACTCGGGAAACAGAAGCAGGAGGATCTCTTGGACCCAAAATTTGAAGTTACAGTAAGCTATGATGATGCCACAGCACTCTAGCCCCAGCAACGGAGCTAGACTCTGTTTCAAAAAAAAAAAAAAAAGAAAAAAAAAAGAAGGTGTAACGGAGTTAAATGATCACCCCATTTTGTAAATCCCTGTTGAAACATCAGTCCTAGAGAATAACCGTCCATAGCATCACAAAGTCACTAACTGGACCTGATGCACCTCCCGTCAGACACCAGCTCTAAAGTATTCTTGGAAAAATATGGAAACTGACTCAAATCAAGCCAGTGAATCTCTTTACCAGTTGACAGGTGATACAACAGACAGAAGGACATCTTTAAAGATACTAAGTGGATACAATCAGCAAAATCCAGAATGGGAGAAGCCTACAGCACAAACAACCTAGTTTCCTCAACAAATAAATTGCAATAAAATAAAAAAGATAAAAGCATCCATGCCTTAAGAGACCAAAGAGCTATGTCAACTAAATATTATGTACAAACATCATTTGTATCCCAGTTTTCAAACACACAATTGACCAGAAATTTGATAATATGAAGACGCTATTGCTTTTTGAGGGTATGATAATGGTATGTGAATATGTTAAGGGAAAGAATCCTAATCTTTTTAAAATATATGTTAAAATATTTACAGTTCACAGAGTGTTATGACTGGAATTTGCCTCCAAATTGGAAGAACAGGAAGGCAGATGGGAAGAGAGGGATAGAGAATGTGCATTTATTATACCGCTGTTTGCTTTTGTATGTTTGAAATTATCCATAATCTTTTTTTAAATTAAAAAAAAAAAAAGTTATCTAGCCAGGCATTGTGGCAGGTGCCTGTAGTCCCAGCTACTTGGGAGGCTGAGGCAAGACAATCGCCTAAGCTGAAGAGCTGGAGGTTGCTGTGAGCTGTGACACCACAGCACTCTACCAAGGGTGATAAAGTGAGACTCTGTCTCTACAAAAAATAAAATAAAATAGTTATCAGCTTAATGAATAACTTTGCAATTTTCTATTATAAACCAGACATAAAAGTATATATTCAGTATACACCAAAGAGTATATTTAGGAAATTCAAGAATAGGCAAAACTTACCTATGAAGGCCCATTGGTGGAGGTGCTGCTGACCACAGGGGGACACAGGGGAATATTCTGGAGAGATGGAAACATTGTTTCAATCTGGATAATGGTCACATATGTTTTTGTAATCATACAGTATGAAAAGTCATCATATTTGCACAATTTACTGTACGTAAAATTATACCTCAATTTGTGAAAAGAAAGGGGAAAAAAATCACCAGAACATAACCTGAAGTTATGAGACTGGATGAGATCATCAAGAAAGCCAACAGGGACAGGAAAGAAAATTGAGGACTGTGTTTTGGGACTCATAAACTTCTAGGAGCCCAGGAGTTGAAGCAAAGGAGATGAGGAGGTCAGTCAGTGAGCTGGAAGGCCCCCTGCCAGGGAGGTGTCCTGGAAGCCAGCTCAGGCTGGGCCTCCACTCTGTCAGACACTGCTGCATGGGCCACGTCAGGCAAGGAATATACCCCTCCAGGAGCTGCAGGAACAGTAAAGGAGGCAGACAAAGAAAGGGCTTGGTGTGGTGGCAATTCACAGATGCTAAGTGTAGAAACAGCACAGAGGAGTAGAAAAGGGCCTGGCAGTAAGGGATGGTTCAGTCCTGGCATCTCCACTTAAGAACCTGTGACCAGGAGCGAGCAACCCACTCCTGAAGCATTGCTTTTTTTGGATGAGAAGTAGGTGTATTAATGATGTTTGTCCTACTCTGTTCAGGCAGCTACAATAAAATGTCATCAATTGGATAGATTATAAACAACCAAAATTTATTTCGCACAGTCTGCAGGCTAGGAAGTCCAAGATGGAGGCCCCGGCAGACTGGGCATCTGGTGAGAGTTTGTTTTCCACTTCATGAGACCGTAGGGGTCCCTGAGGTCTTTCCACTGTCATCTCACATGGGAAATGGGAGCAAGGGTCTCTCTGGGCCCTTTTATGAGGGTGCTAATCCCATCAGGAGGGCTGCCCCCTCCATGACCTAGTCACCCCCTACAGGCCTCATCTCCTAATACTGTTATCAGGGGGTTTAGAATCTCAAGCTGTGAACCGGACAGGGGAATACAAAGCTGGTACACACCCAGGTTCAGACATAGCAACATCCACCTTGCAGGTGGTTATGAGGGCAAAGTAACATAATTGATGTGAAAAGTCTAGGGCAGTACGTGGCCCCTGATAGTTACTCAATGAGCTGCCTTGGCTGAGGGAACAAACTGCAAGGGTGATTTCTACTAGAGATAAGACAGCAATTGATTGGATCAGGAGGATGGGACACAGGTGGAACTGGGAGGACATGAGCAAGGCACCGAAATAAACAAAAAAGGAGATTTTGTCAGGTTAAAAAAAAAAGAAGAAGAAGAACTAGGAAGGCTGATTTTTAGGAACTCTCTCACTCCAGAGGGGGAGTTTCAAGAAGCAGCCTGCCAGCTACACTCAGGCTCACCCGTGACCTTGCTGGGCCGTGGGAGTGACAAGAACGGAGCCCATAATTATTAACCTTGGCACTTGTTTCTGTAGTTTATTGTGACAAGACAATGCAATAAGGAGGGAGGTAATCAAAAAGCAATTTTGTAGCAGTAAGCTTAAAGTGACAAACCTCGCTTTTCCTAAATAAATCACCATTATTCCCATATGGCTCAGGACTGACAACTTGGGTTTCCTTAGTAACCAAGTACTTAGCTAAACCTGCAGCCCAGTGTAAGCGAGAGTGAGCTGCATCTGGAGAGAGGAGCTAGTTGCCAAGTCTTTCCCCAGGGCCCCCCTCACAGCTTACAGGTGAGTGGGGCCACCGTTAACACTCCTGGCTCTCAAGCCCTCCATTTGCACTATTCTCTGGGGATCCCTGAGACCTGTAACACAGTGTAATTTGTCATTTCGCAGCATCATTAATTTGGTTTTTGAGAATCCTGTGCCCTGCTAGCGAGTGGGTTTGGAGTGCCGGCATTCCGATCTCAGCGTGGCTTTTGAGGTTTGCAAGGTAATGCTCATGAAGTGATTCCAAAATAGGGACCCAAACTGGTTTCTCTGTGACTCACAGTCCTAAAAAAAAGGAAAGCCCAGAGCTAATGCTGGTGATGGCAGGGAAGAAAAAGGAATGAAGACTAGGAAAAGATTGGCACTTGGAAAGGAAAAATTTTGAGCCAAAAGTAATATATTTTAGATGGCTATTTTCAAATACCTGGGTTTATGAGGGTTTATGAATATACCTTTGAGAGAGTTAAATGTCTGTTTATCTGTTGTTTCTATATTAGCTCCTTCCCTCCTTTCTTCCTTTCCTTATTTTCTTCTTTGGACACAGGTATTGAGCACCCACCTGGTCTACGCTGCAGACTCTATGCACAGGCCTGACAGCCCCGCTGGGGAGGCAGACCTGTGAGTGCATGAGTTGCAGGTCCGGGCTGGGAACTGAGACAGTGTGACTGAGCCAGTCTGTTCCTGAAGGGGGTGACAGCCCTGGAGGACAAGTGAGATATGGGTCAATGGCCTGAAGACTGGCATGCAGTTGATGGCATGAAGTTGAGCAAAGGTCGAATGTAGATTTCTCAGAGGCTCTGGAGGGATGGATTTGGAGCAGGTGTGGAAGGGCCTGAATGCCATGTACAGAATCACATCCTGCCAAGAATGCCCCAGCCAGGCTGCCCTTCCTCAGCCTCAGTTCCCCAGGCCCTTCCTGCCCCCAGGCTGCTGTCGATCCCCCCTGCTCTGCACAGGGGCTTCCTTGGCGTGCTGCAGCTCACACCGTGCGTGAACCTTTCCTTCTTGGGATGAGAGAAACCTTCCCTAGATCAGCAGTTCTCAGCCTGTGGCTTGCGCCCCGTTTGGACTGTATTAAAGGTTCATGGCATTAGGAAGGTTGGGAACCACTGCCCTCCAGGCTCCACCTGAAGTTCCTGCCATTTTTCTTGATAGTCTCTAACAAAAACAAATTGTTATTTATTTATTTATTTCAGATTAATATGAGGTACAAACGATCAGGTTACAATGTTTGTGTTAGGTAAGGTCCCTGTTGTAGTTGTACCCCTCACCCAGGAGATGTGCCGTATACCCTTACACTGTGCCCATTAGGTGGGAGCACCCCGATGCCCGTCTCTTCTCCCCCCCCAAAAAAATTGAATTAAACTGAGTTTTTCTCTTGTGTGGGCATGTACTGATTAGTCTGCTGGCTTCGTATTACTTTTAAATACATTGGATACTTGCTTTTCCATTCTTATGATACTAGGTTAATACAAAACCCTGCACCTTTCACCACTTACAATAATTGACTCACAATGGATAAAAAATTTAAATCAAAGACACAAAAATGATAAAAATTCTAGAAGAAAGCGTGGGAAAAGCTCTTGAGGATGTCGGCCTTGGAAAAGATTTTATGAAGAGGAATCCTTGACAATCGCAAAAACAACAAAATAATTAAATGAGACTTAATTAAGCTGAAAAGCTTCTGCACAGCTAAGGACACAACAATTAAAGCAAGCAGACAACCTTCAGAAGGGGAAAAGATATCTGCATGTTACAAATCTGACCAAGAGTCCCAGCGCTGGTAGCACAGTGGTTACAGCACCAGCCACATACACCGAGGCTGACAGGTTCGAATCCAGCCCACACCAGCTAAACAATAATGACAACTGCAATAAAAAAAATAGCTGGGCATTGTGGCAGGTGCCTGTAGTCCCAGCTACTTGGGAGGCTGAGGCAAAAGAATCACTTAAGCCCAATAGTTTGAAGTTGCTGTGAGCTGTGACACCACAGCACTCTACCAAGGGCGACATTAAAAAAAAAAAAAAAAAAAAAAAATCTGACCAAGGGTTAGTAACTAGAGTCTACAGAGATTTCAAATTCATCAACAACAACAAAAAGCAACAGCAAACAAATTTTAATTTTACATTTTTTGTTGACTTATCTGTCTTCTCTCTTAGGCTCCAAGTTCCTCAGGATCAGAGAGAATTTTTTTCACTCCTACTGTGTCCCAGCATCTGACACGATGCCTCCTCACACACGGCTGATTCTTCAAATATACTGGGTGAATGAATGAGTCAGGCAGGGGCAGAAGTGGCCCCTCCTGTCCGGCCTCCCCTCCAGGCCAGGTCTACAGCAGAGGGCCCTTTGCTGTGTGTGTTTCTGTGGTGCCTGTGCCCACCTGGTCATAGCACATGTTAGGGACATCAAGCTGGAAGGTGGTTCCTTATCAGCTCTCTCCCCTCCTCTCTCCTTCCCCCTCAAAGGCCAGGGCCACCTGAGTCTCCTAACTCTGGAGACTGAACTGACCCTTTGCCCCGGTAACAAGAATGTTGTTGTCCTGGAGGTAGGAGGAGGCTGGGCACTTTCTGTGAGCTCTAAAGCACCCTGCTCCATGCATGAGCAGAGGGGCCTCCAGGAACTGGACTCCTCAGAGCCCCAGGGCTGTGGCCCATCCCCAAGCACCTTCTGTGAGATGCCATCAGGGAAGGAGGCCGGTCCCTCCTGCTGGCTGCCAGCTTGCCTCAGCCTCCCATCTGCTTCCCAGGTGCTCCTCTTTGCAGGCTGACTGTCCCTGGAGGCGAGTGCCTGTGCTCCTGTGTGTGGGTAATGAGGTTGTAGGCTGTGTGACAGAGCAGAGCTAGAGCAGCCAAGAAGGGCCCCTACACCCCACCCATTTCATTCTCACTCAGGTGCCCGGCAGACTGTAGGACTTCTCTCACCAAGGTGGCAGGAGTGCACATCAGTGGGTATCTCACACAGGTAGTCTCAACCACTCCTCTGCACAGACAGCCCTGTGCATAAAGACATGTGGAGGGCAGCCAGGGGAAGCCTCACCGAGAGGATGACACTTGAGAAGAGATTTCAAGAAGTGAGGCGTGTCTTCACTTTGCGCTGCCACAACTGAACACTATAGACCGGGCAATTGATAATGAACAGACATTATTTTGACTCATGGTTGTGTGGGCTGGGAAATTCCAGAGCACGGTGCCAGCATCTGCTGTAGGCCTTAGGGCCACGCCGTCCGTGGTGGAAGGGGAGGGGACAAGAAAGCACAAGAGAGGGGCAGGGAGAGAGAAGAGGTCTGAACTCCTCTCATCAGAAATCCATGTCCACGATAACTAACCAACTCTGGAAAGAGCAGCATTCATCCATTATTGAGGACACAGTTTTCATAACCTAAATGGCCTAACCTCTCCGTGCTGTTGCACTGGGGACACGTTTTGTAACACGTGGACTTTGGGGGACACATTCAAACCATAGCAGGGGGGTAAGCATGTGGACACCTGGTGGAAGAACATGCTAGGCAGAAAGAAAAGTCAGTGCAAGGGCTCCCACCTGGGAGCTTCCTGGAGTTTCTGAAGAACAGCAAGGAAGCCGGAGAAGTCAGGGAGGCGCACTTGCAGGGGTAGCAGGAGGCGTGTCAGAGAGGAACACACGGGGGCCCAGAGTGTGTGGGCCGCTGAAGGACCTTGAGAAATGGGCTCCCTGGTAGGCCTTTGAGAAGAGGAATGACATAGCCTGACTTGCATTTCTAAAGGAGCCTTCTTGCTGCTATGTTGAAAACGTGGCGAGAAAAGGTAAAATATTGAACTAGTTCAAACAAAGGATGATGGTTTAGAGTACTAAAGAAGTGGAGATGGTGAGAAGGAGTAGCCTTCTGGGTATGGACGGTAGAGCCTATAGGACTTCTAAAGTCTTGGACACGGGTTAAGAGAGGAAGAGGAAAAAAAAAAAAAAAAAAAAACAGGGATAATTCCATGTCAGGACGGCAGCAGAATGGAAGAAGCGGCTATCCACTGGGATGAAGGAGGCTGAAGAAAGAGCAGATTTAGGAGGAGTAAGACTCCAGGGTTTTTGACTTGTGGATTTTGGGGTGTCTGAGTCTTGGGTTTAGGGCAGAGATCTGAGCGGGAGCTATCAATTTGGAATTTATCAACACAGAGATGGTGTTAATGCCATTAGAATGGATGAGCCACCGATCTAGGTAGGTGGAGAAAAAACTCAAGTCCAGCCCGAAACACTCTAGGCGGCTGCTTTGACGCCTAAAAGCTATTAGTCACACTTGGAAAGTTAAACGAACAGCACCCTCTTCATGCTCCAGCTCACTCACTTCCTTCTCAGTCAAACTTCTTGAAAAAGAATCTAATTTCACAGTCTCCAGGTTCTGCCCCCTCCTTCCCCAGCAATCCAGCTTCACCCTCAACCACTCTACGGTCATCTGAAACTCCTTAGTCTCCTAAATCCTCTGCTGTGCTCTCCTCCCCCGTTTCCATAATGTAGGAAAAAATGGATAACCCCAAGGACTTGGACCTTTCAGAGCTGGACCCCTGGTTTGCATCACGGGACGCCCTGAAGGCTGACGCCAGGGCGGGTTTATCTAATGGGAGATGGGTGGACGGGAGGAAGAGGAGGCACAGGCTGTGTCTTCTCTGCCTTCCCCCGTCTCCCCCACAGCTGGCCCTGGCCATGTTCTCCTTCCTCTACTCCTCGGAGGCTGCTTCCTTGTTTTTGTCATCCCTTCTTCCCAGACTTTCTGCCCAGCCAGCCACCTCCTCGCGTACTTTCCTCCTCCCTGTCAGCCTTCTACTTAGGGAGGAAGATGATCCCCTTTCCTGTCACTATTCCTGTGTTATGGCCACCTCCAGCTTTGCATCTGGTCACTGGGTGGAGAGTCTGTGTTATTTATGCCTCCAGCCTCACTCAGTTAATCCGTTCCATAATTTATGAGACAGCTAGCTAATCTGAGCATGTCTGAGTTATTGAACAAATATCGGGGAGAATTTAGACTTGCCAATGAGCGGCAGACCTGCAGTCTGTGGTCCGGGCAGGGAGCAGATTGTGGCTTCAGCTTCTCAGCACAGTCTCGGCCTTCCTTCCCAGAGGAGAAGTCAGTCCCCCATGCCAGCCAGCTTAACCCGGGTCCTGACAACCTGCCCAGTGGTGAAAACCTTAGAGTTCAACTGACGAGACTTAAAGCTAGATCTTCATCTTGGCTATGTGATCTCAAAAAAGGAACGTCACTTCTTTGAGCGTGTAGAATGAGACTAGCAATATCCTCCTGGCCTCCTTCACTGAGAAAACGCATGGCTTAAACAGAGAGCCCAGAACTTTACAAGCATTATCACATATGATTCTCACCGAGTTGTTGGCTAGTTATACCTAGGACACATCCATTGTAGTTTTGGGGAGATACAGAAATATCCCTTATCCTAGAGGATTCTGTACAGGTGTGATAGAATGGGAACCTCCTCCAGTGGAGCAGGGAGCTTTGCACAGGCTCCCAGTTGAGACCCCCGGCAGTTCTGACCACCATGTGCACCGTCTGTTGAGTCTCTTAGCTCTTTAGTTTTGTTGTCTGTCTCTCACTCCTATCACAGACATGAATCTGGCTCCTTATTACTGCTCTTCCCTTGGGAAATGAACCACTACTATCAGAAACGGAAAAATAAGCAATTAATCCCAACCCCATCTGATAAAGGTCCAGAAGCTCTCAAAAGAAGACACACTAGGAAGAGGGGTAGGAAACAAAACAGTTAAGGAATTTTATTCATCTGCTGAAGGTTATCAAATGATACCATTATGATATGTGACTCCAAAATCACTCCTTGGATATGGACTATTTAAAGAAAGAAATACCATGGCAAGGATGTCCCAGCTCCCTGGGAGTGATGGTGGCACTACCACAAAGCACTGTAGTCAGAGGACAGGGAGGCCTTGAGTGCTCCCTCTTCTTCACCCCCACACTCAAGCAGTCACCAATTAATTCCTACCAACCTGCCACCTGAACATCCTCTCTGTTCCACCACCTCCGGTACATGTCCTTTCTCTGTCTCTGGGACTTCCACAACGGCAGGTCACTGGCCTCCCTCGTGTCAAGGTGGCCCTCCTGCTGGTGGGGCTTTCCCTGTGGGTGAGCTGGCACCTCTGGGAGGTCGGTGTCTGGCCTGGTGTCCAGCACATAGAGGCTCCTGATGTTTCACAGCTATCTTTCTGAAATAAACTGTCTTCCTTATTGAAAGTCTCTTCTCTCTCTAGGGCAGTGCTTCTCAACCTTCCTAATGCCGCAAACCTTTAATACAGTCCGCAGGGGGCATGACCCACAGGTTGAGAACCGCTGCTCTGGGGCCTCAGAGAGTAGTCTCCAAACTTGACTGTGTCTCCCAGTCCCCTGGACAGCCGGTTAACAATAGAATCCTGGTCTTCACTCCTGAGAGTCTGAATGTGCCGGGCTGGAGGAAGTATGGGGACCTGCATTTTTTAACAAGTACCCTGCCTCTGCTGGGCATCCTGATAACCTACAGTTAAAATGTGACAATGTAAGAAATAGTGAAAAGGAGGGAAGGGAGGAAGGGGGGAGGCGGGACCAAGAAGTGTGGAGGGGGAGGCCGAGCTGAGGACTCGGTTACAGTGACAGCACAAGAGATCCTCAACATTCTGTACCTGCTGTGCCACCTTCCAGGATGCCACCTCTGACATCCTATAGCATACGGTGTCCCCTTAGCAGCCCCTGTCCCCTGCCGCTGCTTTGTTTTTCTCCAGAGCACTGTCACCACCTGGCACGTTTTTTTAACACGCTTATTTGCTGTCTTCCCCCAGAGTAAGCTCGAACGTAAGCAGGGACCTAGGGTGTGTTTGCTTCCACATCCCTTATTCCCTAGAATAGTGGCCGATGCATAGTAAGTGATGTCTGTAACTACATGTGCGAAATACAGCATCGAAAAAGACAGAAGTGCCCAGCCCTTCCCCAGCACCCTGAGAAGTGGCGCCTTCCCCTCAGGTCAGGTGACTCTGGAGGCCCCAGTAATGGCAGTGCTGACCTGAGTGAGCAGGTGACCAAGGCCCAGCCAGTCACAGCAGCCCATCTCACTGTCCTCTTCCAGCTTTCTTCAGCTGTCTGTTCACCATCCACTTACCGTCTTGGGCATAGTTCCTCTGCCTGGAGATCCCTCTCCCACCTTCACTCGTTTCAGACTGATGCAACCCACCAGGCTCATGTCAAGTCCTGCCTCCTCCAGGAAGCCCCTCCTGACCGCTACTGGTCACTCCCCACCGGGACCGGGCTAGACTCTGCTTCTCTGCTCTCCCAGCATCTTCATCTGAGTTTTATCGTTCATCCCCTTCAGTCAATGTTTGTTAGGGCAACATGCTGAAACTTTTTATTATCAGTGGTGTAAGTAATCACAAAAGTTCAGTGACCTTCACTCTAGATTCTGGGCTTCCTCAGAGCAAAACTGGCCTTAGTGCATTCTTCATTCCTTTAGTCTATTCACGGCCTAGGGAAAACCAGCAATTTACCTACTAGCTTGCTAGATGGTAGACCTCTGCCCAAGCACTTTATGTACTATTTATCGATGACAGTCCACCGAGGAAGGCAGATACTATTTTACAATCACACAACTGAGGCACAGAGCGACTAAATAATTTACGCAAGGTCACACAGCGAGTAAGTGGCAGAGCAAGATTCAAGTTCAGGCAATGCGGACTTCAGAACCGGATTCTTAGACAGTATGTTGAGGCCGAACCATAGCTCAGGCACACAAAAGAGCTGGGGGGTGGGTTATAGTTATCACCAGGAGTTGCCCGCATCTCTGGCCTCATTACCCCACTCTTCACCTCGGCCCTGCTGTTTTTCGTATTTCTTAGCAGTCCTTGGAAGCTTCTGCCATCCCAGCATGACTTCAAGATGGAACAATTACTGTGATTAGGTTCCTGCTCATCTCCAAGTGGTAACCTTGGAGATCCTTATCTTCCTGAGAAGATTTTGGGGAGAACCCAACACCTTGATGAAATTCTGGACACCCCCCCCCCCCCAAGATGCCTGCCAATCACATTTACAAATCTCCTCTGCAGTAAGAATGGGAGGAGAAGAGCATGACCCAGGAAGATTTCCAAAACGCTTTCAGTTAGAAGCTGAAGACCACGAGACAGGCTCACGCCGCACTTGCCCTGGACGCCTCCCCTGCGTGTCCACTGTGGCCTGGGCTGTGCTCTCACTTGTTCAGCACTCATCTGAAGCCTCTATTTGACACCCAACTCCCAGGGATGCCCCACTCACAGCCTAAAGGGAAAATCTTTAGGGGTGTCATGTTGACACAAAGGAACAAATGGTGTGACAGGGTCAGAGGAACACAAGAGAAGGGATCCATGACCCAGACTGGGAGCACAGAGGAAAAGCTTCTGGAAAAGGTAAAAAGGAAAGAAACTTTGAAGATGGACTTGTGTTTGGACCCTGATGTTATTCCTTACAAAACTGCATGACTTTGGAAAAATTATTTAACACCTCTGAACTTGCACAATCTTACTTCCACAGTGGGAGTCACAGTGTGTGCAGAATGGACTTCATAAGCTAAGTATTTATCAGACACTTGGCTAATGTTTGTCAAATTCTCACTTATAGTCAGGCATCGTTCCTTGCATTTTGGGGCCTGTTTAGTCCTAACAGCAACTCTTTGATCTAGAAACTATCATTAAAACTGTTCTGTAGATGGGAGAACTGAGACACTGTCTTATCTTGGATTAACCAACCAGAGGCAGGTGCAGAGACAAGACCCTGAGTGCAAATAGTTGATGGAGAGACGCAAAGAGCACAGGTACCGTCGGGAAAGGGGAAGGCAGCCAGAAACATTATTAAGCCAGCTACTACACAGAATGGTGACTACTACAGGGAATAGTGAGTGCCCAATTTTGCAGAAGAACTCCAGAAAATGGTGCAGAACCCATGCCTTGGAGTTATCTCAGTGTGACAGAAAGAGACCTGGGGCATCTGTGATCCCCCATCTGACCGTTGCTAGGTAAAGGCTGTCCCAAGGTGGTTCTGGGCCCGCAATGCACAATGGCAAAATGGCTTTGAGAGGCCCACAGGCAGCTGTCCAACAAAGATGCCACAAAGATGCCTCTGTGGTGCTGGCCTCAGAGGGCTGGGCTGTATCGGCTACAGACACTGACTGAGGGGATCTGAAGGAGCAGGTGCCCGGAACTGACAATGGCTGCTACGGGTGTCACCGTCTGGTCACACAGTTGCTTAGTGGCAGAAGTGGGATTTGAACCCAGGCAGCCTGGCTCCAGAGTCCACCCTATGCCCTCCACACTACAGCGTCTGTCTCTCCTACAGTGCTGGTCCTATAAAAGGTGGTTCTTGAGCGGTTGTCATTGTCCCAATGACTCCTATCATTGTTGCAATAAACGATTTGCACTCAGGGTCTTATCTCAGCACCTGTCTCTGTTTGGTGACTCCAAAGTAAGGCGGAACTTCAGTTCTCCCATCTATAAATGGTGTTAAGGGTAGTTCCTAGATCAAAGAATAGTGTCCCACCTCTAGGGATTAAACCCCAGGGCAAGCAGTCAAGTCATTGATTCTGCCTTGAATCACGTCAGAAAGAGTGAGTTTGGAAATCCAGGCTTATTAGTTCACGTCCCAACCCTGCCTGGTCTAGCTAAATGAGGGTCTAGCTTTCCCTCTCTGACCCTCATTTCTTCACTTAAAATAGAGGCATCAGATTGGAGGGTCTCTAAGGAAGTTTCTCCACCTGACATTCCACACTTCTCTCCTGTGGTTTCCTACTAAGTGGGGGCTGCCCTCCCAGGAGGCCCCCCGCAGCGTCAGCAGGTGTTTCTGGCTTGACCGTCTCCGCCCCTTCAGACGGCCCGTTCCTGATTAACCAGGACTGGTGGTAATTTATGTGCTTACGAAATCCTCCTTGTTGGAAACAAGAGGAAATTAAATTGCTTGCTGGAGTCGGTAACAGATGGTTGGCTCCATCTTCTTTCTGACTGGGACCCCCCCAGAGAGAGTAATTGAGGGCATCCTGTCACACGAAAGGGACAGAGGGGCTGGCGGAGGCTGAGGGATGGTCGGGAGTCCTTCCTTTGGCACATAAGTCACTCTGATGTCTCTCCATTTCTCAGTGAAGGAGAAAATCAAATAAAACCCAGAAGGATCTAAAGCAGTTTGTAAATAGGGCACGCTGGGGTGCCTCTAACTTTTTTATCCCACATTATTTATTTTGTCTTGGTGTGTATGTGCCAATCTCCAGAGCCAAGATGGAAGTTTCCCAAGCATCTTGTCCAAGAAACTCAACTTGGCCAGTCCCAAGGGACTCCCTGGAGGCCGCCTGGGCCCTGCCCATTCATACAAATGCTGGCCTCTCTCTAAAACCTCCCAAACTCTTGTTTTAACCAACAGCTGACACAAGATTCCTTATTATTACTCAACTAAGGGAGAGAGTGGGGAAAGATTGAAATCTCTACTTTAGGCAAGTGGCTCACCTCCAACAACCCTGTGAACAAACATCCACACACAAAACTCCACTGTGGCTCCTGAAATCATCCTACTTTTATTCCCTCCGTAGGAGTCCCTTCCAATCTCTTAGCCAAATGCCCAGTAGAAAGTTAAGGCTTCCCTTTGGTGAGTCAAATTCCAAAGAGACATATTTTGAGGAGATATCCAAGATGTATAATTTGGGACATGAAAGAACAACAGAATCAGAAAAGGCTGGGTTTTAATCCTTGCTTTTCCATGGGCAGCTGTGTGTCCTTAGGCAAGTCACTCAGCTTCTCTGATCACTTTCGCGCTCTCTCTCTCTCTCTCTCTCCCTTTTGATCTTTAAAATGGGAATATAGACACTTTATTTTGAGGATTCCAGGGAACAGCGTATGTAAGACAGACAGAATAGGGTCTAGCATATGATGGATACCTACAAAATGTTTGCTCTAAGCATCACAGAAGCTCAAATTTGGGGAAAAAAAAAAAAAAAAAATCTTTAGAATCACTTCTGGATTTATGAACCCCTGAATTATAGACCCGCAAGGCAGAATGTAGGTACATCCAACCCTGCCACCTCCTGTTCTCTTCTCAGTGACAATGATGGGAGGGTTTACCTGCATGTGCATGTGCGCACTTACACACACACACACACACACACACACACACACACATTTCCCTCACTCCCCAGGGCCCACAGATACCTTCACCCAACCTCATTTGAGTTGGATGATGTCGGCCTCCCCAGGATAGGACCCTTCCCTTTCCCAAATAGTTAATGTCAACAGAGTACTTCATTCCATTAGCAAGCAAACTTTTACATCATTGCCTGTGCTTTTTTTCCACTTAAAATTCAGTATGCCCTGGACTGGATCATGGAATAGACAAAGGACATTAACATAAGAACTGGTGAAATTTGAATAAAGTCTGGAGTTTAACTAATAGTAATATACCAGTGTGATTTTTCTCAGCTTTTTTTTTTTTTTTTTTTTTTTTGGAGACAGAGTCTCCCTATGTCATCCTTGGTAAAGTGCCATGGCATCACAGCTCACAGCAACCTCAAACTCTAGGATTCAAGCAATTATTTTGCTTCAGCCTCCCAAGTTGCTGGGACTACACGCACCTGTCACAACGCCCAGCTATTTTTTTGTTGTAGTTGTTGTTTAGTTGGCCAGGGCCAGGCTTGAACCACCAGTTCCGGTGTATGTGGCTGGCTCCCTAACCACTGAGCTACAGGTGCCGAGCCTGAATTTCTCAGCTTTGACAAATGTACCATGGTAATGTAAAACATTCACTTTAAGAGAAGCTGGGTGAAGGCTGTATCAGAACTCACTGTACTATCTTTGCAATCTTTCTGTAAGTTCATATATTCTAAAATTAAAAGTTTACTTTATAAAAAGCAATGTACATGTTTACATGGATGGAGCTGGAACATGTTCTCCTTAGCAAAGTATCTCAAGAATGAAAGAAAAAGTACCCAATGTACTCAGCCCTACTATGAAGCTAATTTATAGCTTTCATATGAAGGCTATAACCAACTATAGCACAAGAATATGGGGAAAGGGCCAAGGGAGGGGATGGGAGGGGGGAGATTAGGGTGGAGGAAGGGTAATGGGTGGGGCACACCTACGGTGCATCTTAGAATGGGTACAGGCGAAACCTACTAAATGCAGAATACAAATGTCTACATACAATAACTAAGAAAATACCATGAAGGCTACGTTGAACAGTTTGATGAGAATATTTCAGATTGTATATGAAACCAGCACATTGTACCCCTTGATTGCAC
>CAUYPK010064165.1:0-55306 GCA_963574355.1 Loris lydekkerianus | reverse complement strand
CACACTTCACCTATAAACACACTTCACCTATATGTAGTATACAAGAAACACACTTCACCTATAAACACACTTCACCTATATGTAGTATACAAGAAACACACTTCACCTATAAACAGAAAATAAAGGGATGAGAAAAGTTATTCCATTCAAATGAAAACCAAAAAAGAACAGGAACAGCTATACTTCCATCAGATAAAATACAGTAGAATCTCCATAGTTGACCACCTCCCTATAATGACCATCTCCTTAAGGTGACCTAATTTTCATAGACCAGACATGCACCACATGTACATTATCAGTACAGTAAGCCTAGTTCCTTATATGGACCACCTCTGTGTGCTGACCAGTCCCTTGGGTAGTCAGCTTACAGAGGTTCTACTATAGCTTTCTAGACAAAAACTGTAAATAATGACAAAGAGGTCGATTCAGCAAGAAGATATAACAATCCTAATTATACATGCACTGCATAGTGGAGCACCAGAAATATAAAGCAGGTTTTATCAGAGCTAAAGAAAGAGACAGACTCCAATACAATAATCACTGGAGCCCTCAAAACTCTCAACATTGGACAGATCTTCCAGAGAGAAAATCAACAAAGAAACATGGGACTTAATCTGCACTAAAGGCAGTCCTCAGGGTACAAACAAGATAGGTTTGTAGGTTTGTTCTTTAGTTGAATTTGTATGTAAGTTGGAACAAGTACATTTACCCATTACTACTTGTAATAGCCTCCATTTGTAAGTGCAAGTTGTATGTAAGTCAGGAACCACCTATATAAACCAAATGGACCTAACAGATATTTACAGAAGCTTTCTTCCAACAGCTGCAGAATTCATCTTCTCCTCAGCTTGTGGATCATTCTCAAGGAAAGACCATATGTTAGTCCATAAAACAAATCTTAAAAGTTTCAGAACTACTAAAATCATTCCAAGTATTTTCTCTGACCACAAAGGAATAAAAATATAAATCAATAAGAGGAATATTGGAAACTATACAAGCATGTGGAAATTAAACAATATGCTCCTGAGTGAATGGTGGGTCACTGAAGAGATTATTAAGCTAATTTTAAAATTTCCTGAAACAAATGAAAATGAAAACACAGCATATCAAAACCCAGTGGGACACAGCAAAAGCAGTAATGAGAGGAAACTGTAATTGCAAAGGTATCCACATCCAAAAAATAGAAAAGCTTGA
Source organism: Loris lydekkerianus (assembly GCA_963574355.1). NCBI lineage: Eukaryota > Metazoa > Chordata > Mammalia > Primates > Lorisidae > Loris > Loris lydekkerianus. Next base: position 54,112 of record CAUYPK010064165.1, on the reverse strand, counting down.
AATAAACCTAATGATGAACCTCAAAGAACTAGAAAAACAAGAGCAAACCAAATTCAAAATTAGTAGAAGAAAAGAAGTGATAAAGATCAGAGCACTCAGGAGTTTAAGACCAGCCTCAGCAAAGCAAGACCCCATCTCTACTAAAAACAGAAAAATTAGCTGGGCATGGTGGCACATGCCTGTAGTCCCAGCTACTTGGGAGGCTCAGGCAGGAGGACCACTTGAGCCGAGGAGTTTGAGTTTGTTATAAGCTAGGCTGAGGCCATGTCAGTCTAGCTTGGGTGAGAGAGTGAGACTCTGTCTCAAAAAAAAAAAAAAAAAAAAAAAATCAGAGCAGAAATAAATGAAATTGAAACCAAAAATCCCCAAAAGATCAACTTAACAAAAAGTTGTTTTTTAAAAAAAGATAAATAAAATTAACACAACTTTAGGGTGGGGCCTGTGGCTCAAAGAAGTAGGGCTCTGGCCCCATATACTAGAGGTGGTGGGTTCACACCCAGATTTGGCCAAAAACTGCAAAAAAAAAAAAAAAAAAATTAGCACAACTTTGGCCAGACTAAGAAAAAAAGAGAGAAGACCCAAAAAAATAACATCAGAGATGAACAAGGAGACATTACAACTGCAGAAATTTGAAGACTTATTAGAGACTACTATAGCTACCAAATGCCAATAAATTGGAAAACTAGCAGAAATAGATAAATTTCTGGACAAACACAACCTAACAAAATTGAACCAGGAAGAAATCCAAAACTATAATAAACTGACTGATAACAAGTAGTGAGATAGCAGCAGTAATAAAAAGTCTCCCATCAAAAAAAAAAGCTCACCTAATGACTTCACTGCTGAACTGTACTGAGCACTCAAAAAACTAATACCAATCCTACTTAAACTATTTCAAAAAAATCAAGGAGTCGGGATAACACTCAAACTCATTCTACAAGGCCTTTATCACCCTGACACCCAAACTAAGGATACAACAAAAAGATAACTATCGACTAATATCTCTGATGAACAAAGATGCAAAACTCCTCAACAAAATAATAGCAAATTAAATTCAACAGCACATTAAAAAAGATTATGCATCATGATCAAGTGAGATTCATCCCAGGTATGCAAGAATGGTTCAACATATGGAAATCAATCAATGTGATATATCCTATCAACAGAATAAAGGACAAAAACTATATGATCATTTCGATTGATCCCTGATGTTGAATGTGAGGACTGGTGGGAGGTGTTTGGATCATGGGAGCAGATCCCTCATGAATGGCTTTGTGCCTGCCCTATGACAGTGAGTGAGTTCCTGCTCCATTAGTTCATGTTAGAGCTGGCTGTTGAAAAGAACTGGCACCACCCTCTCTCTCTCTCTCTCTTTGTTTCTTCTGCCATGTGACATGCCCCCCTCCCTTCACCTTCTCCCTGAAGTCCTCACCAGAAGTAGATGCTTATGTGTGCTTCTTGTACCGTCTGCAGAGCTGAGAGCCAAATAAACTTTTTTCTTTATAAATTACCCAGTCTTAGGCATTCCTTTATGGCAGCACAAAATAGACTAATAGAATTAGAATCTGAAAATCAATTCTATTTCTATATCGTAGCAATGAATAAGTGGAAAATTAATAAAATAATACCATGTATAATACCAACAAAAACATTAAATACCTTTGAGTAAATTCATTGACAAGGGTGTAAAACCTTTACATGAAAACTATAGAACATGGTGGAGAAAAATGAAAGAAGTCTCAATAAATGGGAAGATACCATTATTTATGGTTTGGAGGATTCAGTAGTATTTACATGTCAGTTTTCCCTAGACTGAGCTATAGATCAACATAAATCCCATTCAAAATCCCAGGAGCCATGTTTATAGAAATTGACAAGCTGATCCTAAATTTACATGGAAATGCAAAGACTTAGAAGTGCCAAATAACTTTTAAAAAGAAAAACAAAGTTGGAGAACTGTCATTTCCTTATTTCAAGGCTTTATAAAGCTTCATAAGTCAAGACAGTGGATAGTGGTCTGAACTAAAGACAGGACAAGCAGATAAATAGAACAGAATAGAGAGTCTAGAAATGGACCCACATTTATATAATCAATTAATTTCTTACAAAGATACCAAAGCAATTCAATGGGGATAGAAAAGCCTTTTTTAGAAATGTGGCTAGAACCAGTGGATGTTCATCAGAAAAAAAAAATATATATATATATATAAAATTTATGCACTAAATTTATGCACACACACACACATATATATACACACTTGATTTCATTTGGTAATGTATGCAACGTATAACAACTTCAGATAGACCACTGACCCAAATGTAAAAGCTAAAATTGAAAGCTTCTAGAAGAAAACATATATAATAATATCTTTGCAACCTTGAGCATTAACCATAAAGGAAAAAAAACCCATAAATTTAAAAACTTCTGCTCATAAGAAGTTTTAGATACTTTAAGGCACATTATGTAAATAAGCAGACAAGTACATACTGGAAAAAAATATTTTTAATACATATGAAAAAAGACTAGTATCAATATATAAATATTTTCTGCAACTCAATAAGAAAAAAATTAATCAGATTAAAAAATGGGCCAAAGACCTGAAACAGATACTTCACAAGGAAGAAATACAGATGGCCAATAAACACATGAAAAAGTACTCATAGTTATTAGGGAAATACAAATTAAAACCACAATGAGCTATGACTATATAGTCGAAAACATAACAAAAATGAACAGTACTGAAAACAGTATGCATTAGTGAGGATGTGAAATAGTCAGAACTTTCATGTACTAAGAATCTAAAATGGTGCAACCACTTTGGAAAATAGTTTGACAGTTTCTTATGTACACATGACCTACCCTAGGATCCAGCAGCTCCACCCCGATGTGTTTACCAAAAAGAAATACATAGCAACTTCATTCAGAATAGTCCTAAACTGGCTCGGCACCTATAGCTCAGGGGCTAGGGTGCCAGTCACATACACCAGAGCTGGCGGGTTTGAATTCAGCCCAGGCCTGCCAAACAATGACAACTATAACCAAAAAATAACCGGGCATTGTGACGGGCGCCTGTAGCCCAGCTACTTGGGAGGCTGAGGCAAAAGAATCCCTTAAGCCCAAGAGTTTGAGGTTGCTGTAATGCCATAGCACTCTACCAAGGGTGACATACTGAGACTCCGTCTCAAAAAAAAAAAAAAAAAAGAATAGTCCCAAACTGAAAATAACCCAAACATCCATCGACATTTGAGTGGACAAATAAATAATGGCATCCTCATACAGGGAATACTAAAGGGCAATAAAAAAAGGGACAAAACTAGTGATAAACACAGCAATGTGGATCAACTTCAGAAACAGCTATGGAAAAGAAGCCAGGTGCAGAATCACTGTATGATTCTACTTACAGGGAGCTCCAGAGCAGGCCTTTCTACACTGAACCCAGGCAGAACAATGGTGGTGGGGGTGGGAATGGGGTTGGAATAGGCTGCAAAAGGGCCTGGACATGAGGGAATTCTCTCAGTGATAGAAATGTTTTGTATCTGTGTGTGGTTACAAGAGGGTATAAATTTGCCAAAGCCTAGCAAACTGTGTGCCTAGGATCTGCATTTTACTCTGTATAAATTATGCCTCACTTTTTAAAAATTAAAAGAAAAAAATAGGTACTAAAAGCCTATTGGAGGCTCCATACATAAAAGAAACCCCCAAATGTCAGTTTCTGTAGTTTTTTCCTCTTGACCCGGCCAGGTTTCAAGGGAATACTCTTTCATCTCCAGGCAAGGAGATAAACATCTCATGTCACCATACTGGGAACCAAGCTGAGGAACAGGGCTAGGGTCCCAGCTGACTTTCCCTTAATGTTTCTGTTTCACTATGCATCTCACCCCTCCTGATGCCAAGAGCAAAGTCTCTAATTTGGTTTCTCTAGAAACTCTTACTACCTTTCTCCTGCTGGACAGGGCTGGGGTGTGGCCTCAGCAGGTGCAGGAAGGGCTGTGGAGGTTAACTGCAGTTTACACAAACTTGCAAACCATCTCCTATGTCCTGTCCATCTCCCTGCCTGCTAAGATGCCAGAGTCTCTGGTTCCTAAGGCTCTCAACACAGTGTGGGTTGTTTCTCCTTGGTCTTCTCTGCAAGCTTCAGCTGTCAACTTCTGTAGGGTCAGTTTCTATACATCCACCCACATTTCTTCTTCAAAAACTCTACCCATCTCAGGCCACTGTCATCCCCATTCCCTTCCCTTTTTCCCTGGGGGTTTTATGCCTTTTTACTCCATTATCATTTCATAGTAGGAAGCAGAAAAGAAATTATATGCTTAATCCACTGTGCTTTACCTGAAGCCACTTAACCTTTCTAAGCTTCTGTTTTTTCATGTGTAAAACAGGGATAATGACTTCTTTCTCCCAAGGTCATTATAAGAATTTAATTACAGGCCTGGGCACCCTGCCTAGCACCTAGTAGATACACAACACACCTAGGTCCCTTGCCCTTCCTTTCCCCATCACTGCACCAGACACCAGCAGAAGAGGTGGCTCAGTGCCTGCCACCTTCAGCCCCAGGCTCTGTCTTTAGCCATTTCCTGAAGGGTCTTCCCTGCTGCCTCCTTACGCTTAGCACACCCCCCTACATTCTTGAGGACCTGTCATGTGCCCCCACAGGGAAGAGTGAGCAGATTCTTCTGTCCTCAAGGTGACTCCAATTTGTATAGTATCCTCTCTTTACCTTACAGGGAACCCTGTCTTTCCGGGGCATCTTCAGGGGTCATTTGCAAGTTGCATGGGATCTAGATGAGGAAAACAATGCCATCTGCTCCCAAAGAGTGTTTACTCTGTGCAGTTTCACAGAGAAGGGCATATGGCTCAGAGCAGTTAATTAACTCACCCACTATGCAGTAGAACCAGGATTCAAGGTTGACCCCAGAGTCTGTGCTCAGACCACTGTGCTTCACTGCCTAGTGGCCCCAAGGCCCTTGGCTCAGCACCAGAGGTAAAAATACCTGGCAGGTCACTGACACCCTCAGACTCCTGCAGTGGCCTTAGGGTCCTTTGGAGAAATACACAGCACCCAGAGATTCTTAGATACAATTTGGAGAGAGGCATGGTGACCAGAAAGCTCAGAGTTGCCCAGTGGGCCCAAGGGTCCCAGGCAGGAGTTGTAAGGATGGTACATGGGTATCTTTGGGAGCCCTACCCCAGCAAGAGTTCATTCTAAGACAATGGGACCTTCTTGCCCTTCCCTTACAAATGAAGGCTTTAACAATTTTCCTTTGACAGTCCTGTGTAATATACACCTGAGAGGGCCTTTAACACAGCATGACTGAGCACACAGCCCAGATCCCCTAGTGCTTCCATCTTCCATTGTGCCTCTGTGGCCTTGAACCACACTTGGCAATGAGTGGCCCTTGGTTCCTGACCCCAGAAGCCTTAGCTTTTCCTGCTCTTGGGTCAAGAGGCAGGCTCATGCACCCAGGACAGTGCCATAAGAGAGATACCTTCAATGACAAAGATAATCTTCATAAGCTCCTCTGGGGCCCAAGTGGCAGTAGGTGGTCAGGCCTAGGACCCTGTACAGATTCTCTTGAGGACATCCTTGCCTGGGAAGGCTTATAACCCACATTACCTCCTCTGTTAGGGGACAAGGCCTGGCCTCACAGAGCCACCATGCTCTGGGTCAGGGCCAGTGCTCAGAGTAAGGAAACATGGGTTTGAGTCATGGCTCCTTGAGCAAACCACTTTCTTCCTAGCCTCAGTTTCTTCATCTGCAGAATGGGAATAATGATCTTCCCCTCTTTTCCCTGTGGGTGCTATGCAATTATAGGAAGGAACAACATGAAAGTGTCTCATAAACAGCAAAACTCCAAATGACTGTCCCCTCCCCTTTCCACTCTAGGAGCCCTGACCCCCATCTCATTTCCCTTGGCTGTGAGGCCAGTGCCAGGACTCCCAGCTGACCACTAATCTCTATGTAGGCTGAAGGGCATTTCCAGTACTGCCAAGGCATGGAATGAGCTGCCCAACTATCTTCTCTGCTCAGACCTGGGAATGACAACAGGCAGAGGGAGGTGCTGGGGCTTTTGGCCACCTAAACATACAGAGCACACACAAGGGACACCCACAAAATTGAACTCAAGCAGCTCTCACACAGCTTTAATGCAGTGTTTCAGGGACCCAGGATGGAGACCTTATTCACTGGGTGGGGCTGTTCTTTTGAGTGTTACAGAGCAGGAGGTTGAGAGCTGAGACCTAGGTTTCCTCTCTCTTGGCCTTCAACCCCACTGCTCAGTGCTTCCACTTCAAAGCCTCATCGTATCCTCACAGCACCTTGTTAAGGTGGTAGGCATTATTATTATTCCCATTTTACAGATGAGAAACCAAGCCCCAAGAGCTAGGCCATATTCCAGGTCAGATCCCTGAGTTCCTGCCCTTTCCCAGACTCCTCATTACAGTCGCCCTTGGCCAGCCTGCAACGCTGTGTAAGGTTTTCCCTGCCGTCTGACTCTACCCTGTGGTCCCTGGTTCTGCCAGCTTTCAGGGGTAAGAGACCAAGCCAACACAGGTACATACCCCTGGGGACAGGCACAGCCCGAGAGGCAGGGGCCACGAGCTGGTACACTCAGGTTCAGCAGCTGCTGCTCACAGGTCCTCTCCCTGCTCAGCTCAGGGTCTGTGTGTGGCCCACTGCAGTTCACAAAGACCTGGCCTGCTGGGCAGGCAGCAGCTGGAAGAGAAGAAGGTGGATGCTGGGACTGCTCCTGGGGCTGGAGGGGGCTCCTGAGCCACAGAGGCAGCAACAGGAGGCTGTAGGGAGAGAGGGGCAGGGGTAACCCTTCACATCCTGGCTGCTCCTGGGCACTGCTTGGGTTCCCAGATAAACATCAGTGGGGGAGGGAAGAGATGTGTGTCACTACACAACAGGACCACAGCCACCAGGACCAGCTACTGCACCTGGTGCTCCACGGGCATTTCCCCTGCATTATCTTATTTAATCCTGCAACAACTCTGTGAGGTATCACTATTTCCCTTTTCCCCAGAGAATGGAATGAAGCCACTTTTGCTTTCCAAAGGCATGGTAAAGTGAGAGGAAGTACCTCAGAGGGACCAGGAGAGGAGCCAGAAAGAGGACAGCCCAGCAGCTTGGCAGGGTGTTCAGTGGACTTTCAACGGCAGGGACAGTTCATTTCCTGACTCCCACATTTCTGTGACATGAACCCACCCCCTCTCCCTGAGACCAGTAGAGTCTGCCCTGCACATTCAGACTTTGTGTGAGAGATCTTTTTAGGGAAATCAATAAAAAGGGGCTGAGGTTCATGCCAGGCTGGGATGGAGCCGAGAGAAAGGAATAGCTACAGGAGGTGAGATGAAGGCTCCAAAGAGCTAGAAATCTGAAGAAAGAAGTGACCAAAAGGAAAACACTTTTAGGAATATACACAATACATGGGGAGAATATAGGAATCTAGGTTATATAACAAAGAGGAAATGACAGCTCAGAGAGGTAAAGTGAGTTACCTGGGGATGCACAGCTCCTGAGCACTAGTCAGGATGTAAACCCAGACTGCCTGGCTCTGGAGGCCCCGCTCTTAACCACCTGCCACCTGATTATTTTCTAATTCTATCTGTGCTAATCCTCATCCTTAGCAGGCTCCTCTACCCTGAACAGAACTGAGGAAATCCAGGATGCAAGGGAGGTCAAAAATTGTCCAGATACCCCAGACAGTTGTCCCTGAGGGAGACAGAGTCTCAACCTCTCTAAAAAAATAAGTATGGCCACTAAAGTGGGGTTCAGATTGCGACAGGGTTTCAGGATGCTACCCTCCAAGCTTAAGTCTTTGCCAAGAAAGCAAGGCCAAGTCTAGGGCAAAACCTGGGGTGGGCTCTCCCCACCTTAATCAGGGCTCACACTCCCCACCCTCCTCTCCTCTCCACAACCCCACCGCCATGGGGAGTGCCCAGAAGAGCCTGCACCCTCCCAGCAACCCTTACCTGGGGCTCTGCTATCACAGCTCATGACTCCATCTTTGCAGTGGCTACAGAGAGGGGGGGGGGGGGGGCCTGGGGTTAGCCGACCTAGTCACTGCAAGACCCAGACACTCGGGTCACACAGGGTTCAGACAGACATCCCCACTCACTGTCCTCCCACTCCTGCATAGAGGGGGAGGGTTGGGTGTCACTTCATGGAAGATTCTGTTCATCTTCAGTCAGTAGCTTCCATTTAAAGAAAGGACAGAAAGGCCAGGGGACTCACCAGTGGCCAAGGGAGGGGATGTTGCTGTCTCCAGGGGGATAGTCCACTCCTTGGAAATGGCAGGAGCACTGGTTCCTATAAAAATTGGGAACAGAGAAAGGTGGGCAAGGCTCCTGAGCTGTGGCATTGACATGTGACACATCTCCAGGGAGTGGGGAAGCCAGCCTGGCACCAAGGACAGAGGTCAGGGCTGGGTCCCAGACTTGGGGGCTGCCCAGTGAGGTTAGGTGAGACCTCGCTGGTCTCCATGAACTCCTGAAGCCAGCCTGTTAAGATGGAGGAAGGGAGGGGCAGGAAGAACAGGACTGTCACTCCTGTGCCGGTGGAACAGGTGGGTACTCGGCTAGTGCTGTGGCCTAGTGCAGCTGTACTGCTCCTTCACACCCAGCATCTACTCTGGCCAGGGCTGTGCCCTGCTGCTCGTTAAATACTCTGACACCTGGCCGGGGATGCATCTGGCTATACCCTCCACATATGTCACCTCATGGATTCCTCATAGGGACCCTGTCAGGTAGGGAGTCTCAGGGTGTCTTTCCATGCTCCCTGTGGGTTATCTAAGGGCATCGGCTGTGTCTCCTCCTCACACGACTCCCAACGATAGAAGCTGCCAACTCTGGGGTGTGCAGGTCTTGGAAGAGAACAGGCAGCCTGAATGCCTGGACTCCAGCCCCGGGGCCTCCTCACAAGGCCCACATGGGGCCCCTTTGTTGGCCAGGTTAAGACCTGGGTGCACATCTGGATGTCAAGGAGGATTTTGTAGGCTGAAAAGGCCTCTCAGGGAATCCCCACATTCATCCCCTAAAATGGCCTCTCTCCGGTCCCCACTGCCACTTGAAAAGCATCAAATGTCTTATCATTTTATAGATGGAGAAACAGGCCTGGAGGCAGCCACGTGGGGCTCCCCACTCTCCTCTCCTGCTCTGCCCCAAGACGCATTGAGAACACCTCCTCAGGCTGGGCCTGGCAGTCCCCTCTGCCTGGAGCATCATCCTTCCTCACCTCCCTCAGGTCTCTGCTCAGATGTTATCTCTGCAGAAAGGCCTTCCTTCCATGCTCCCCTCATGTACCACCCCAGTAACGGGACTCCCTGCTCTCCCTCTGCTTTTCTTAGCTTCATAGCTCTTGTTACCACCAGCTCATTAAGGGTCTGTTTGCTACCTGCTTTGCCACCCTAGAATGTCAGTTCCATGAGGGTAGGACTCTGTTTTGCTCCTTGCTGAATTCTCAGGCCCTTGAAATGTGTGGAACATACTAGGAAGCCAATGAAAGTTGTGGAAGGAGAGGAGACGTGAGGACAGAGAGGCCCTCTTGGCTCTGTGGGGCTATTCTGTCTTGTGAAGAAGCCTGCTGAACTGAGAGACATGATGAGAGACCTGGGAGGGAGGTGTTGAGGACAGGGCACCCCTCCTTACCCCCCAAGATCTGGCCTGCAGCTGTGAGAAGTAGGTCCCTGAGACACCCAGCCAGGTTCCTCCTCACTCAAGTGCCCTCAAGACCCTTGGCCTTATCTCCCCACCTAACTCAGAGGTCAAAGTAGCTCACTCACCTGGGGACACAGAGGTCAGCCTGGGTGTCCAGATAGGTGTCTAGGGGGCAAGCACAGCCCTCCACACACTCATCCCTGCTGAGTTCAGTGCCACCATTAATCTCACAGGCCTCAGGGCTGGCCAGGTCCTGGCAAGTTTGCCCACACAGGGCCACACAGGGGCTGTACTCCTTGGTGGCTTCACAGGACAATGCTACAATAGAAAAGGGAACCATGCTTTGTCTCCCTTGTCCCCCAACTGTGTGGGGTGGGGTTGTCATCCTGAAGAGGAGAAGGGAGACTCCGAGAAGTTAAGACTCTTGCCCAAGGTCACATAGCAGGTGAAAGTCAGAGCTGGGATTTGAAATCAGATCTGATTCCGAGTCCCACTGCCTCTCAGGGGACTGGAAAGGCAAAGCAGCAAGTGGGCCCATCTACTAAGGTCAGCCTGGAAAACCACTGGCCTTTCCTTTTCCCCAAAAGGCATTCCTCTCAGGTAGTGGTACTGGGCGAGGGGCCAGGGGTGGAAGTTACCCCCTCCTGGTCCTGCAGACCTCCCTTATCTGTGTCTATACATAGACACCCACATGTGCACCTCCTCACTTCTATGGCCATGTCACACATGGGCTGTGAAGATCAGTGAGGTCTCTCTAGCAGTTTCTCAGAGTCCTCTGTCCCAAGACCCAAGGCTGCCCTCTCCACACCTGGCCACCATCCCACTCCCTCATGGGTCTCCCCCACACTCTGTCAGAGCTCAGGTGTTCTCAACCCAGGCTGCACAGCAAAGCCACCTGAGGAGTTTTTCAAAAATGCTGATGCCTGGGCCCTACTGCCAGATATGTTGCCCTATCAGGGGTGTCCAACCTGCAGCCTGGGGCCACATGCTGATCTTGCAAGGACTTGTTTCACTAATCTGTGATGCTGGATATCATAAAACATATGCACAGGCCTTTTTTCTTTAGCTAATCAGCTTTCATTAACATTTGCATATTTAATGTACAGCCCAGGACAACTCTTATTCTTCTAATATGTAGTCAAGAAAAAAAAAAGATTGGACTCCTCTGCTGGATGTGACCCAGTTGTACGCATTTTTTGAAAATTTCCATGGTGATTCTAACGTGCACCCAGGGCTAAGAACTACTCATCCTGGTCCAATCACCTCTAGAGAAACTTTAGTTCTGAGAGAGGCAGGGCCAGATTCACACAGCAAGTTACAGGGCTGGAATAGAACTCAAGCCTCCTGACTCCCGGTGTGGTGCCATTTTCACTTATTCAACAAACATTTGCTAAAAGTGTACTGAGAGCTGGGGCCTGCTCTGGGGGCTGAGATGACTAAGACGTGGAAGGAACATGGTTCAGGGTCAAGGTGTGCAGGGACCAGCTCATGCCTGTTAAGCCATGTGTGTACTCAGGGTGAAAGAGCCAGTGATCTTTAGAAAGCTCATTTTGGCTTCAGTGAAAGGCGACTCTGACTCAGATGGTGGAGGTGGTGAAAAGTGGGTGAGTTTGGGATCAGTAAGACTGACAGGGCTCGAGATGGTCTGGAATTGAGTGTGAGGGAAGCTGTCCTGAGGCACATGTTCCAGACATCAGGCCTGGGTGACACAGGGGATGAAGACCATTGGCAGAAGTGCAGAACTCAGGAGAAGCAAGCTGTTGGGGAAGAGTCAGGCTGGAGGAGACTGGGGGAATGTCCCCAGAATTTAGGAGACAGGGGACACTCTGGTCTGGAGCTCAGGCTCTGTCAACCCACACTCACGTGGCGCCTGAGGATGGGCACTCACCACAGGCTGGCAGGCGGGTGCGGAAGTCGATGGGGAGCCCATGGCGCTGGCACAGGTGGGCGTAGTGGGCCAGCGTGGCACACAGGCAGGGCTGCCCACAGCGGCAGGCGTCCCTGCGGCACTGCTCGAAGTAGGGCACGGGGCTCAGGTAAGTAGAGCAGGGTGCAAACAGGTCCCCTGTGAGCACACTGCAGGCTTGCACTGCGTATGAGGCTGGGGCAGGGAAAACAGGAGCCAGAGGGTTAAGGGTAGGCTGCCTGGTACCCAGGACTCAGCCTCTTCCTCTCTCCCCACAGCTCAGGGGAGTGTGTGTTATGTGTGTGTAAATCCACCTAGTGGAGGGAGACATAGGAATGGATAAAACTGACAGAAATCCCTGCTCACATGGAGCTGGGCAGAGGAGACAGCTACCAAAAAATCTTACATAGTAAATGAAAAGGTGAAGAATCTAAAGATCCAGAGAAAGTTAGGAGGGAGGATGGCGAGTGTGAGGTGGAGCAGAAGGGGCATTGCAAATTTAACTCAGGTGGCCAGGAAGGCCTCCAGGAGGAGGTGACCTTTAAGCAAAAATGTGAAAGAGGGAGGGATTGAGGCATGTGTCTGTCTGAGGAAGAGCCCCAGTGGAGGAACAGAATGTGTGAAGGCCTGGAGGAGACAGGAGTCCTAGCTGTGTGGGATGAACAGCAAGGAGCCAGTGTGCCAGGGCAGAGTGCACAGCACGGGAGTAGGAGGTGAGAACAGCAGGGTGGGAAGAGAGGGTAGGGCCTGGTGGGGCCACCGGAAGGACTTCAGCTTTCACTCTGAGACAGGGAGCAGCTATAAAGGTGTGTGTACCTGACAGAAGAGAACATGAAGCTTCCCACCTGCCTGGCCCTCACTGTCTTCCAGTCCCCTCTCTTCCCTTTCTTATCACTGCTACCAATTCTGCCTGTATCCTCATGCCCAGAGTCCGCCCCGCCCCATGATGACTCTCCCCCTACCCCCACCCCCCACCTCACCAGCTTGCAGGTGCACATCACAGGGGTCCAGCGGGGAGCCAGGGACCAGCGGGGAGCAGGCGGACAGTGTTTTCCAAGAATTGCCAAAGAGTTGTGGGGTGCTCTCAGGCACACCTACTGGGGACCTGCAGTCATGGCATAGTGATATTCACATACTTGTCATGTGGACCCAGAAACATGTAAGCATACACCCAGGTAAGCACCCACTTGCTCATACACACACACAACACACACACAGTCATAAACAAAGCATGAGCACACACTCAAAGGCACACATGTACTCACCCAAATGTATAACACATATAGGTCCATATACAGTAGAACCTCTTTAAGCTGACCACCCAAAGGACTGTAACAAACTACTCAGCACACAGAAGTGATCAACATAAGAAACTAGGCCTACCATACTCATAATATACATGTGGTGCATGTCCAGTCTATGAAAATTAGGTCACCTTAAGGAGGTGGTCAATGTAGGGAGGTGGTCAACTACGGAAGTTCTACTGTATACCATTTGCACACGCCATCAAAACACACACACATACACACACAGTACAAATATATGCCAGACATGCCAACAGCCAAGGCAATGCACATGGCCACATTCAAACATATACATTTATGGATGTGCACACATGCGCACATACATCACATTCAACAGGCCCCCAAAGGGCCCCAAATGGGATAGGAGAACATACTGCCCATCAGTTCTCTGGATGCCCTCAGACCCAGCTCTTCATGTCAGAAAGAGAAGCAGGGACATCATAAAGAGTACCCTGCCTTTTTGTGTTAAGACTTTCTCCCTTTTCCTTTCTCCATAGGCAGTTTCAGAAAACTCCTTAGCTAAGTAGGAATAAGTTGCAGGAGAGGCAGACAAAGAAAGAATGGGGACAAGCATGTTTCCTAGACATCACCAAGTGTCACCCAACTCAGGCTTATGTGGCAGAGTGGAGAAAAATAATAGTCTCCACCGGGGCCAGGTTCTGCCTGGCACCCACCATAACCACATTATTGCTCCAGGGCAGTGAGATCATTCCTATTACATACAGCAATATTACCATGCAGAGTTCACATTTAGGAGAGTGGCAAGCAACCCACACACTAAGCTAAGGCTTTCCTAACATCAGCCACACCAGGCAAAACAAACTAAACTGCTATTTTTTTTTTTTTTTTAGGGATAGAGTCTGGTTCTGTCACCCAGTCTGATGTGCAGTGGTGCAATCAAAGCTCACTGTGGCCTGGAACTCCTGGGTTCAAACAAGCTTCCCTCCTCAGGCTCCCAAGTAGTTGGGATTACAGGTGTAAGGCACTGCACCCACCCAGAATGCTACATTTCTGAATGTATACACATTAGAAAGCTCTCAGCTTTATCTCATTCTCATTTTTCACAACAAATCAGAATTCTCATTTCTGACTAAAGAATGCCTCTTCTGTTTCTGTCTGCATCCCCCAAAGAATGTACCTGGAAAAGCTGACCAGAACCTCCAGACTTCAAGATCGATCCTTTGTTCTCCTTTCTGAAAGGTCTGACTTATGTTTCCTCCTGAGTTTCTAAACTATATCTATGCTCAAAGAGTCTTTCTCTCAACATTCTCTTAGTGCATGGAAAACAGCCTTTCCCTGAATATTAGAAGGCTCACAGGATGCAAGCTCAAAAGCCTTCAAGAACCAGGTAGGAAAGGTTAGACACGACTGGGGGCTAGACAGTGGCAATGTTGGAGTCATTCACTAAGTGTCTCTCACCAGAGGCATATTTCAGTCAATTATAACAAAACCACAAGCCAACTAAAACCCAGCCTGAAGTCCCCTAATACTAAGACTGCACAATAAATCAGTATTTTTCAAGATATGGACAATAGACGTCAAAAATTAGACTCAAAGTGGTGCTCACGAAAAATGAGATTCCTGGCCTCATCCTCAATCAGCCTCTTGAGGCCCAGGAACCAGCATTCTAACCTGCTCCCAGGTTACTTTTCTGCACACAGCAGATTGTAAACCACTTCTTATAAGAAATGTACTTAAATTTAAAAGTAGAAACATAAATAATTAACTTTGCATCAGGCACAGGGACAGCCCATGGGCACACCCACATCCAGCACCTCTGGACGCCCGACCCTAAGAACCCGTCTCCTCTCTCCTTCCAGTTCCGGGGCAGGAGCACGTACAGGAAGTCGTCCTGCGTGTTGCCGTTGAAGGTGCCGCAGAGCCCCACGGTGTCTTCTACCCATCGCTGGTCCACCTGCAGGTAGAGCCGCAGCCCCTCACGGTCGTAGAGTACCCGCACGCCCACGTTGGTCCTCACCCGCAGGAACACAGAGGACAGCCTCCGGATCTCGAAGGCGTCTGGACACAGAACGCGAAGAGGATGTGGCAAGTTGGGCCAATGCCCACCCAGCCACCGCCACCACCTGCCTGACCCACTCCGGCTCCCACGCCCTGCCGGCTTCACCCTGGTGAAGCCCTCCCTGCCGTGAGGCTGATTTCAGGAGCCTTAGGGAAACACTGTTCAGTGATGAAATCAGGACTCTAGGATAACCTACCACAGCGGTTTTGAGAAATTTCTTTTGGCATGAAGTGGGAATTTAAGATTTGCTCTCACTAAGGAACTGGTATGTGTTTCTTCCTACCCATTCTCTTCATAGTGGCCCAAATCCAGTTTTATTGTGGAAGCTCGTGATACAATTTTAGATTCAACTGTAGAAAATTTAAATTTTAGATTAAATTGTAGCAAATTTTACACCCTTAATGACTTGCATTTCTGTAGGCTTTTTATACTCATTGCAGCCCCACTCCTCTCAGTTGAGCTCCTAATTATTTTTTTGTTTTGTTTTCTTTTTCCTTTTTTCTTTCTTTAAATGTTATCTAGAGCTGGGTTTTTATTTCTTAATAGTTTTTCTTTTTTTGTTAACCACCCATAAGTCCCTCAGACTGTGAAATCAGTATAACAAGTAATTAATAAACAAATTCTGAGAGTTGGGAGGAGAAGGAGCTCCATGAATATGCTAATGTTAGGAGAAGATATCATACTGCTATGAAGCCCACTGTCATGTTGGGGTGGGGAGAAAGATACATTTTCAGAGTCTACATTTGTGCGACCAAAAGTGTCTCCTAGCCTGACCCACCCAGTAACAGGATGTGAGTTCTTGCTAGTGGAGCAGTGCTTTTGGCAAGAAAAGCACTGGGAAAAGAGGCCTGAACATCCAGCTCGCAACAAACTCTCTTGTTCACCCCAAGCCATACCATCCTTGTAGGGTAGGGTGATCTTGTACTGGTCAAACAGAAGGACATCCCCTGCCTGGGTCAGGGTCACCTGCCTCCGAGGGTCCTGGTGCAGAATCACTGACACTGACTGGACGCAGGAACCATCCTGGTTCTGGAGAGAAAGAAAGGCCAATGCCCTGCTCGCCCCAACAGAGATGGAATCCAGATGACCCAAAGTCTTGCCTTTGGAAACACAGTTCTCTACCACCTGATCACAACCCCAAACCTTAATGTCAGCCCTCTATGTCCATGTGCTCTGCATCCATGGACTCACCCAACCTAAGATTAAAAATATTAAAAATAGGAAGAAAAGGCCAGGCGTGGTGTCTCATGCCTATAATCCTAGCATTCAGGGAGGCTGAGGCAGGTGGATTGCCTGAGCTCAGGAATTTGAGATCAGCCTGAGCAAGAGTGAGACCCCCCCCTTCTCTACTAAAAATAGGAAAAAACTAGCCCGGCCTGTGGCAAGCACCTGTAGTCCTAGCTATTTGGGAGACTGAGCCCAAGAGTTTAGGTTGTTATGAGCTGTGACACCATGGCACTCAACCCAGGGTGACAGAGTGAGAAAGAAAGAAAAGTAAGGAAGGGAGGGAGGGAGGAAAGAGAAGAGAGGGAGGGGGAGGGAAGGGAGGAAGGAAGGGAAGAAAAGAAAAGAAAGAAGGATGGTTGCATCTATACTGAACATGTATGGAGTTTTTCCCTTTTCGTTATTACCTAAACAATACAGTACAACAACTATTTATACAGCATTTACATTGTATTAGATATTATAAGTAATCTAGGGATGATTTAAAGTATACATTTTTATGCAAATACTACATCATTTTATATAAGGGACTTAGAGTCCTTGGATTTGGGGATTTACAGGGAATCCTGGAACTAATCTCCAACAAATACCAAGGGACAACTATATTTCCTTTCTCTGTCAGCTGAGAAGACCTAAAGGAAATGATCCCCCATTAACAATGAGCACACCTAGTACCCAGATCTTGATTTCCAATACCATTCCCCAATAAAAGGAACCAGGAGAGCCTAGTAATATTTTTGGAGAAATGTAGGATACTAGTACTGGGACAGAAAATATACAGGATAAGCCCGGTGCATCTTGTAGGATCAGAAAGTGAAGAAGTGTACACACATACACACACACACACACACACACACACTCTCAAGCCCTCCCCCAACACACAATGATGAGGGTATGTCAAAGGGACACAGGAGTCAGCCAAAAGATCTCCAATGGCCAAACTTAGAACAATTTGAGTAACAAAATAAAGATCTAGTGGGTTACAACTCAAAGTATAGATAAATATCCACAATTCCATGTTGATACATATGAATGATTGAATAAATAAATGTGGGGAGACAAATCACCAATGCAGAAAAATTCCAAGTAATTTATGTAGATTCTTTGCCTTCAAGAAGGCAGAGCATAGCTCCCTACTGTTTAAGCATGGACTGTGCATAATGACTTCCCCCACAAAAGAACAGTATCAAAAAGTGGAAAGAGGGTAACTTTACAGTAGAGAAAAGGTTGGGGTCAGCTGGTTGGGGTCATAAGCTATCAACATAGTTTCATGGTTTCAAGCTTTTCTGGATGATGAAACCATGTTGATAGCTTGTACTTTGGATGTAATGAAAACAGAAGTTCACCTCTGCAATCTTCCTTCCCAAATTTCATAACCTGAGTCTAACCAGAGGAAAAAACATTAGACAAATTCCAAAAGAGGGGCATTCAACAAAAGAGCTGACCAGTACTCCTCAAAATGTTCAAGGTCATCATAAACAAGGAATATCTGAGAAACTGTAATAGCCAAGAAGAGTTTAAGGAGATGTGATGACTTACATAAAGTGGTTCCCTGGATGGAATCTAGCTGAAACTAAGGACATCTGAATAAGATACGGACTTCAGCTAATGATAATGTCTAAATATCATGTATCATGTGGTGCATGTAAGAATTTAAGGGAAAACGGATGTAGGATATATGGGAACTCTAAGTGCTACCTACACAATATTTCTGTAAAGCTGAAACTGTTTTTAAAAAATAAAGTCCAGCCTGTCTTTGAACAACAACAACAAAAATATAAAGTCTACTTTAAAAACACTTTGATGACTGAGAGATGAACCAACCCACATCTACCCCAGACCTGCAAGTTGGCCATTTTCTCAGTTATGTTCACAAGTAACCAACACAGCTCCTCTAGGAAGCCTTTTCTGATCCACTTTACTCCCCAGCTCCCTATCATCCAATGTCCAGGTAAAACAACAAGAAAGTTCCTCCATGGAGATACTCCCTGCCCTGCTTCTATAACACAGTAGATTAAGGGTTTGCTTGCCTGCCGCACCCACCAAACTTTAAGGTTTAGGAAGGCAGAACAATGGCTAATTCATCCCAGTCTCCAAACCCCAAAATAGCACCTGACCCAAATAGGTATTCAATGTTGGAAAGAAAGAGAGCAAAAAGGGAGGGATGTTGAAGGTATAATCCAGTGAAGCAGAGAAGGTGACATTAAAGTAGACCCATTTTAGAGATTCTTTTAAAAACACTGAGTCCCAGGAAAGGGAAGTGACTCCCAGCCAGTCAGAGGTACCTGGACCAGAACTCAGTCTCCTGCCCCTTGGCTCTGCCCAGACAGAAGAGGTGGCAGATATGTGGGCCACAGAAAGTCCTGGGCCCTGCACTAAATCTGTCTCTCTAGGGCAGTGGTTCTCAACCTTCCTAATGCCGCGACCCTTTAATACAGTTCCTCATGTTGTGATAACCCCCAACCATAAAATTATTTTTGTTACTACTTCAAAACTGTAATTTGGCTACTGTTATGAATCATAATGTAAATATCTGATATGCAGGATGTATTTAGGCGACCCCTGTGAAAGGGTCGTTTGACCCCCCAAAGGGGTCGCGACCCACAGATTGAGAACCTCTGCTCTACAGGGCACTGGGCAGAAGTAGCTGGGTAGATGGGCCTGGGGGTCCTCAGCTCTTACCAGGCCACATGGGGCATTCTGCAGTGTCACTGTGAAGGTTCCAGAGGAGCGGCTCTTGGCCAGGATGTACTGGCATGTGGCAGGGAATGTGTACCGACGGCCGTCAAAGGTAGTGAAGTGGATGTCACCAGTCACTGAGCACTCGGCTGAGGGGCAGAGAAATGCTGCTGATCCTGGGAGCTGCCCCAGGGACTCTCTGCCCTGCCGCTCCAAGCATCGAAGGACATAGCATCCTGTCCTCAGGAATCCTAACAGGGTAAGGAACAAGGCCTGGCCTTCCCTTTGAGAGCCATGGTCACAGACACAGGCCTGCCACCATGACCTGTCTGAGGACCAGTCTGAGTCCAAGTCCTCCAAGCTCAGAAAGGTCCTTAGACCCCAGGTGAAACCCTTTCCAGCCAGGGCTGGAGTAATCCTAAGGGATTAAGATCAGGCAAAGTGCTCCAAGGGAAAGCAAGGGGCAGGCTTGGCCCAGAAAAACTCAGTGACCTTACCCAGCACACCTGGCCCCTAGAGCTTCCCTAATCAAAGACCTGTGAGACCAGTGGAAGGGGTTCAAGTTCAAAGCAGGGGTCAGACGTACCTGGGCAGACAGCTGTGCTGCATACCCACTTGCCTGCAGTGCACGTGCTGAAACAGAGACCAAGGAGGCAAGAGCTGGATGCCAGGAGATTTCAGGGGCCACAGAGCTCCTGCTTCCAGCCCATCTTCCCATCCCTGAAGTGGGTGGTGGAGATTTCCCCCACGGATTGATTCTAATGAGATCCCCTGGGTCTGAAAGATGCTGAGTGAGTGTTCCCATGTCCTCAGGGCTTTCAGATGTCAAAGGGCAGCCCTGACAGAATGCCCCAGCAGCCATGCCACCCCCTCCTGGCAGTGGACACAGACCAGGCATTGCAGTCTTCCTTCACCACTGAGCCAGGTGGGTATAGGTTCCCGTGGAACTCACAGGGGCACTCAGCTGGTGCCACACAGCCCCCATTCTCGAAGATCAGGCCTAGGGTGACAGCAAAGGGCCACTTAACTCACCTCCACACCTGTTCACAAACCATCCATGGCCCCCCAGGGCCTATGATAAAGATCCCCTTAGCCAAGTTCTTTCATCTCTGAGCCCACTTTCATACCTTCTCCTCTATAAATTCTTGGCTCAGGCCAGACATGACACCATCTGATTAAATATTTCATTTCCAGACCTTTGCTTAGAGGACCGCCCAACACCCCACCCTGAACCTGCATTCTAACTACCTTCTCCTCACCACCTCTCTCAAACTCCTCTCACTTCATCAAGAACTAGCTTAGGTACCACCTACTCCAGGAAGTCTTCCTGACAGCCTCTCCCTCAAGTAAACTCCTATATTTCTTCTTTTCTGAATCCCTGAGCTGACCTTCACTGCATCATACCTTAGACTGGAATCATAAGTACATCTAATCCCTGAACCAGATTCAGATTCATAAAGTCAATGTCTGTGTCTATTTTTTTTTTACACCTCCACTCTCCACCTAGCCAAGTGAGTTGCACACCATAGATGTGCAACAAATTTAGACACTGTATAAAACAGGGTAAAGGAGTTGTACATGATGAATGCTTAAATAAAGGTATGTGTGTATAAATAAAAGAATGAATGAATATCCTCATCTACACACCTTAAAAAGCTCAGTCCTGATGAAATCAAATAGACAGATAACTTTCAAAAGGCTACAGTCCAACCCACCCTCACCTCTCTTAAGCCATTCATTCATTTATTCATTTGTTTGTTGTTTGTTCCTTCATTAATTCTGCAAATAGGCATCCTCTGAGCCCTCCCTGCTCCATGCCCATCTGTGTCAGACCTGGACAACACTGCCAGGCAGCCACTCCTGCCCCTAGCATACCGTTGGGGCAATAGCAGCCATCCACACAGGCAATCTCACTGTCCACACAGGACGCCTGGGGCTGGCAAGAGGCAGGGCAGCAGGCGATGCACTCATTGTAGGTAAAGGCCTTCTCCTTGCAGTGCACAGCTTGGGAGAAAGGGAGCCATGGTCTGTCAGCTGTTGGCCTCAGCTGTGACAGGACCTAGGCCCTGGGTGGGGATGGGAAGGCATTGATTTTCTTTCCCTAGTCCCAGCAGGAACATCAGGTGCCCAGGAAGTTGGCTAGGGCTAGGAATGATCTGAGAATCACCCTCATCTCATTTGGTGGCCCCAGGCCAGTCTTGCCACTCTGAGCCTCAGTTTCCCCATCTGCCACAGGGGGGGTGGAACCTTAGGGCTCAAAGTTCTGACAACTGTGGTTCTGCACAGAGCAAGACATTGGGTGAGGTCTGAGGATGCCACTCACAGCCCCATGCCAGAGCTGGCCTGAAACCCTCCCTGCCCACCAGGCTGCACCTACTGCATTGGCGGAGCTGGGTCCTCCAGCCCTGGAGGGGCCGCCCTGCCTGGGCACACGCCCGGGCATACTCCGCCAGAGCCCGGCACCAGGTGGCGTCATCGCCCACTGATCTGTGCAGGGAAACCAAGGTTATACTGAAAAAAAGGCCAAACAGCTGCTAGCTCCCCAGCACCCCATAAAGATGACTAGGGATTCAGGGTACCCCCTCTCCCCACCCACTGAAAAAGGGGGCTTAGAAAGTCATCTGGGTATACAGATTCCTACACTCAAGGCAGGAAGCCTGAATTCTAGTCCCAGCATTGCTCTGACTCAATCGTTGTGTGACCCTGAAGGGGTCAGGCCCCATTTCTGGGTCTCAGTTGAATGAGGAAGTTCTGTCTCACCTAGGAAGGTAAGAATTTCGGAGCTTTGGGAAGCAGATCTGGCAGTGCCCAGGATTATCAGGCTCAGTGGTCCGCATGCTGGGCACTCACCCCAATACAAAGAGGGCTTCCCACAATTCAGTGCCACCCCACTCACTGGCAGAGATCACTGGTACAGCTGGCTGTGAAGGGCAGAGGGCTGACATAGGCATGGCAGGCATCAAAGGGGGGCCGCAGCAGCACCTCACACTTCTGGTACACGCCCTGGGACAAGGGCCAGGAGTGGGGCTGGAGGCTGCTGACAGAACCCATCAACTTCACCAGCCCCACATGAAACCCAGCTTTGTCAGGAGGCAGAGGAGAGTGGAGAGGAAAGGGAAGGGGCCGTGGGCACCAGCCACCCTTTGGTCCTTGCAGCCAATGTCTTTCCAAGAGTTGGACAGGAAACGGATGGAAGCCAAGCCCAAGGGTTGGGGAGCTCTCTCCAGGGTCCAGACCTGCATGGATCCTGGGCTCTGCTGCAGGCACGGTGGGCGAGGCAGAGAGGAGGTCATGGGCCCTGGAGTCTGGTTGGGGGCCTGCTCCTGCCAGCTGTGCACAAACTCAGACACATCGTCAGTCAGCTTTCCTGTAAGGGAGAACTAGTGTAATCATGGCAATAGGATGGAGATCGGGACAGGAGGGACAGAGGGCTCTGAGGAAAGGAAGATACCAAGGGATGGGTAAGACATTTTGAAGGGTCCAGTCTCCTCATCTCCCATCCCAATCTGGATTTCCCAACTGAGTCAATCTCCTGGAAAAAGTATTTAGTCAAAACAGTCAAGAACAGTGTGGGGGCTCGGCACCTGCAGCTCAGTGAGTAGGGCGCCATCCACATACACTGAGGCTGGCAGGTTTGAGCCCGGCCTGGCCTGCTAAACAACAATGACAACTGCAACCAAAACATAGCCGGGTGTTATGGTGGGCGCCTGTAGTCCCAGCTACTTGGGAGGCTGAGGCAAGAGAATCGCTTAAGCCCAAGAGTCTGGTTTGTGGGAGCTTTGATGCCACGCCACTCTACCTAAGGAAACATAGACTCTGTCTCAGAAAAAAAAAAAAAAAGAACGGTGAGGGACCTGCAGTGGCTCCCTATTGCCCCAACCTCAGGAGAGGCAAAACCATGTAATCAAAGAGAACTGTTGTGTGAGCCTAAACGAGTTCCTTCACCTCTCTGAGCCTCAGTGTCCCCATTTGTGGAACAGGGAAAATAATTCCCCCATGAGATTATTACAAGAACTATTTGAGATGATGCATGCATGCTAAGTGTTTAGTGCATTGTGGGGGCTCAACAGCTGTCACTTTCTTTCTAGCCACAACTTTTAGTTGCCACCACTCCTCTGTTGGTACCTTCAGCTCTGGCCAGGCCATTTCTCTTTCTTGCTTTCTCTGCCCCTCTGCTCTCCACTTCCCTACCACTACCTTGTGGGGGCAATCCCCCCAGAGAAGTGTCCATTAGATCTACACACAACCATAACAGGAATTCTCATTATGACTGTTTTACAGATGAGGAAACTGAAGTCCAGAATAATTAAGAACATGCTTAAGGCCACATGTTTGTTAGGAAGAAAGGGTCATGGCGTCAAATGACCACAGAGCCCTCCTCGAGTCCCCGCTACATTCCCCAGCCTGAGCTGTCCCTGGGCCCCACCCAAATCTCCCAGAGGTCACCTTCCCTGAGCCTCACCATAGCTGGTCACCAGGTCATCCTGGGGGTCAGCATTATTGTTCCCACACAGCCCATGGGTCCATCCCAGGAACTCTGGGCTCATCTTGATGTACACAGCTGAGGCACCATCCCAGGCCAGTGTGAAGGTGGACTGATGCCACACAATGACGTAGCCAGCAAGCCACTGCAGTCGCACGCTCCCCATCACGTGTGGCAGTTGGACCCTGCAAGGCACAGCCCAGAGCTTCAGGGTGTCCACACCACCAGTCCAGTCCCTCCACCAAAGGACCAGCCGTACCCTACCCTGCGATCTAATCTCCACTTTGAATTCCCAGAATTCCCAGGTACCTAGAAGCACACTATTAGAGAGGGATTCTTTTGCCTTCAGAGGCTTTTTAAAACTGAAGTTCCCTGGCAGGGATCAATCTTAAAGTGACTGAATTTGCCAGCTTCTTTCTCCCAGATAGCAGCAAACATCCTTCTTCCTTCCTTTCTTTCTTTCCTCCCTCCCTCCCTCCTTGCTCCTTCCCTCCCTCTTTTTCTTTCTTTCTTTCTTCCTTCTTTCTTTCTCTTTCTTTCTTTCTTTCTTTCTTTCTTTCTTTCTTTCTTTCTTTCTTTCTTTCTTTCATTATGGTGGGGAGTAAGAACAGAGTGGGAAGAGAAGCCAAGAGAGGGGGAAAACTGAGAGTATAAGAAAAGATGCAGGCCTCCAGCAATCATGACCACTTTCCCAGTATTACTGGTGCAGGGACTCCTACAACTTGGCAACTTTCAACCCATTGAAAATCAGGAAAGGGAAATAAAAGGAATTTCTAACCAGCTAAAATGTCTACCTACCAACCCTTTATTCACAGGAGAAACCCCTGAACTATCGATTTTACACTCAGCCCCAGAAAGCTGGTTACCCAGTTTCCAGATCTGAAGGAGGAGATGAGGAAGGGGAGGAGCCTCACCGCAGCAAGACAGCAACAAAAAATGAGAACAGACAGCAAGGGAAGGGAAGGACATTGAGGAGGGATGCAAGAAAGATTTCAGAAAGGACCACAGTCCGGGGCCCTTTAGTGTGGAAGCAGAATCCATAGCATACCTGATGACCCAGCAAGATAATTAACATTCAAAATGACACTGTGTCATCAGAAAAAGGTGAAGGTGTGCTCAGTAACTGCTCTGGGGAGGGAGAAACTGTGTAT
Source organism: Loris lydekkerianus (assembly GCA_963574355.1). Lineage (NCBI taxonomy): Eukaryota > Metazoa > Chordata > Mammalia > Primates > Lorisidae > Loris > Loris lydekkerianus. Next base: position 29,687 of record CAUYPK010064165.1, on the reverse strand, counting down.
AATCCAATTGGGAGAATTTCCATCAAATTGTGGGGGGAAATTCTCTATCTTTCTGAAAAAGTGCTTGTCTAGAAACACATTGGGTCTGAGAGTTCAAGGGAAAAAAAAAAAAAAAAAAACCATCCATCTGCAAATCCCACTGACAAGAAACCAGCTGACTGGCCAGCATGCTTCGGCCCTATTGGTGGAAATAGGACTCTTCCAGAAAACCTTCTTTAGGCTTGAGAGGAGCAGGTGCTCACCTGTCTCCCACCACCAGTGCTAAGGAGTAGGACAGCTCAGGACGGAAGGTGTTGTAGTTACCTCACGCCTCCGTGGGTGACTTCTTTGGCCAGACGGATCTCCTGCTCACCCGCCAAAAAGAGACTGACAGCTCTTGAGCACGTGTAAGGGGAGGAGCCACACTGTGGGTCGTTGTGCACCTGCGTAGGAGTTCAGAGGCCAGTTTTCAGGCTCCTGGAGCCTCCATTAATGCTGATGGCCTGCCCCTTGTGTGACAGCCACCTTTCCTCTGTGATCTTGCCCGGGTCCCACAACACCACAGGGAGATAAGAACTATGATTATCTGCATTTTAAGGAAGAGGCACACACACACACACACACACACACACACATACACACACACGACTAGGAAATGACAAAGTCAGGATTCTAATCCAGGTACAGAGTCTAACCCTTCCACAAAAACACAGGCACATGTCACTCCTACACTACTTGTCACACACATACACTTGTTCAGACGGGACTCATACATCAAAGGCCATACACCCAAAGGGTGGGGGATGGAGGTAAGGGTTCCCAGAGTTTAGGGAAAACGTCTGCAGATATGTCCGTGCCAAGTGTGGAAACCTTCCCCAGGAACAAATCTTCCACTAGATTACTGGTAAGCAAGCTTGAGTCAATCCAACTGTAAGTGGGACCTGAGAAAGTAACCTTGAAATGTTTCTCAACTTTTTTAACCATGACTCAAGTTCAGCATACATGCATTCATCAAGTATTAAGTGTACATATTTGCCCTAGTAATGTGTAATGCACTTTTACAATAGTTTCTACTCTCTCTCTCTCTCAACCTTGTGGCAGAGTGGAAAATTGGTTGTAGTTCCTGACCCATCCAGGGGTCCCTAGGCAGCCATATAGGACTATGCCTGAGACAGAAGGATCACAACCAGCTGGCAGAGGAGTAACACTGAGCGCTAGGATGTCCTTAAACCCCCAGCCCTTGACCCTAACTCAGACATGACCAAGGTGCTCTCCAGCAGAGCTGGTTTCCCAAGCAGACTTTCCTCCAGGTAATTATGTACTGACCTGTGCCTGAAGGTGACACCCTACGTGGAACACAGGTAGGTATATAAGTCAGGTCTGCCTGACGGTGGTTCTCACAGATGGATTCATGTATTGACTTTTCGTGAACACTAATCTAGGTACCAGGTGCACTGAACTAAAAGACGTGGCCCCTGGCCTTGACAGCTTACATCTGCTAGAGGAGACCAACCCAGAAACAGACCTTTGTAGGAGAAATACAATTCATGTTCATAACATGGAGCTTTGTTTACATGTGGAGGAGCTCTCAGCCATCCTGGGAGGTCAGGGCATCCAGGAAGGCTTCTTAGAGGAGACGACTCTAAATTGAGTCACCAGGACATCCGCCATTTCCTCTGGTGCACCACTCTTTCTTAGCACCCAGTGTTCCCTTTGCCCACTATGTTCTCGTGGCTGCCCCCATTCCTGCCACTCTCACTTAGCTAACTTCAGTTCATTCCTCAGATTCCATGAAGTCGTCCCTGATTGTCATCCTTCCCACTAAACAAGATTATGTTTCCACAACATGCACTTTTAGCATTCGCCATTTTCCCCTTGTAGTAATCAGTTGCACTTGAAATAATTCATTTGATTTGATGTCTGTTTTCTTCATTAGCCTGTAAGTTCTGTGAGGATGAAGATCACATCTGTGTTGTCCACAGGGCCTTTAATCACCAAAGCTTATGCCAGGAAAAGAGTAGTATGTATTTAATAAATGCTTGATGAATGCATCACTCAGTGAATGGATGCCCAGGAGTGACCAGGAATGAGTGGATAAGAGAGAGCTGTGCAGCCCCTAGCCACTTCCAGGTGCATACTCCCTGGGTGGGAGCTGGGGGTATTAGACAGGAAGGTGCCAGCCTCCCTAACTATGACAAGCAAGGCCCAGGCCAACCCAACCTCTGGGGCCTAGAGGAGCCTGCCTGGGCAGGCAGGGCAGGGGAGCCTCACCTGGATGGAGAAGCTCTGTCCTTCAGGTTCATGGCGCCCCACCAGCCTATAGCTGCCCTTCCCAGACAGGTAGTAGTAGAGGCCGTCAAATGTCTCCACATGGTGCTGCCCCCAAGCCCGGCAGATGCTGTCCCGCTCAGGGCCAACATTGTACACTGAGGCAGGGAAAAGAACTTCTTTGTGTAGCTACAATGGGCACCAAGCCAGTGCTCCCTCCTTCCCCCTAGTTTTTCCTGCCCCCATGGCCCTTCTCAGGGGTAAGCTGGATCTCAGACCCACCCATCTGGCATCGCGGTCCTGTGGCATTGAAGCGTCTACAGTCACAGAAGGCCGGGTGCACACACTCGCCCCCATTGAAGCAGGAGAACAAGTCTGCAAGGGAAACAAAGAGGCAATTTCCCATGGAACCAAGATTGGTAGAATCCAGTGATACGGCACCTGCCTCCTACCAGGACACTAGGCCCAACCCTCCCAGGCTCATGGAAACCAGATCCCCCCACCCCCTCCTGTCATAGGCAGCCTGAGCATTCCTCAGCAGCCGGCCTGGGTGGAAGCATAAGCAGCTGCCTCAGACTGCAGCCCTGCCCCACACTGGCCGGCAGGTGGGTGGGCCTCAGAGCATCCGCCTTCAGTAAGACATCAAGTGGTCCACAGGCCAGGCCCACCTGGGCCTTCTGTTCCCTAAGCTAAGTCCCAGGCTAGCAGGCAAGGCAGCCAGAACTGAGGATGTGGAGCTTGTCGGGGGAGCAGGGAGACTGCCCCAGATCTTCAGGTACTTTCCTTCCTCACTGCCCCGCCAAATCAGGAAAGAGGCAAGGTATATAAACCAGGGGGTGAGGGAGGAGCCTTACGCGGGAAACACAGTTGCAAAACATCCACTACCGGAGATGTGGAGAAGACAAAAGCAGAGCAGAGTGTGGTGAGGAAAGAAAGGAGCCAAGATGTGAGAGGAGGGGCCGAGGACGCGGGACAGGTGAGGAGAGGGGCCACGGACATAGGAGAGGGGAGGGGCGGGCCAGAGACAAAGGACAGGAGAGGGGAGGGGCCATGGACACAGAACAGGAGAGGGGAGGGGCCACCGACATAGGACAGGAAAGGGGAGGGACCTCCGACACAACAGGGGCGGGGCCTCAGAAAACACGAGATGAGGGACAAGAATGCTACAGGAAGTAGAAAGAGGTCACAGAAACCGGGGTAGGTGGAGAAAAAAACACCACTAAATAAGGAAGCAGAATCTCCCAGGAGTCAGACACAGTGAAGACAGCCCCGGGGCTGTGATCACAAGAACAGGTCTCCTCAGGCAGGAAGGAGAAAGCAGAATGGCCTTGGAGGCCAGGTCTGGGAAAGGTGAGAAAAGACCCTAGGTTGGGAGAAGAGATCACAGGAGGCCCAAGGGAACCCCTGCCTACCCTCACAGGCCTGTCTGGGTCAGCGCTCCAGCCCACAGGCCACAGTGAGGGTTCACTTACATGATGGTGCACACTTGGCCCGATGGAGCCTCCTTTCCCAGGATGACATGGCCAAGGAGTCCTGGGCTGCAGCCTCCTTTTAAAGACAGGAAGAAGAAGAGAATGCAATCAAGGGCTGACCTCAGGGCCAGCGCCTGGGCAGCCTTCCTGGAAGTCACTGCCCTACTCTCACCTTCTGGAGGAAGGGAACTCCCCTGTTTCTCCATACCCCTGCCATTCTACCACCCCTGGCCACCTCTGAGGAGCATAGGAGAATTTTCAGGCCTTCCCGAGGCCCAGAGGAACACAGGCCTGGCCTTTATTCTCCCAAGTGGCATCTCTGTGGCAGGCCAGTGAGGATTACAGCATGAACACATCCCCTCCCTCCATGTTCCAGTATCCCCCAGCCTCTTCCTCCCTCTCTCCTTCCACAATAAACCTTTCTGTCCTCCTCAGCCTCACACAAAACCTCCCTGTCTGAAGAACAGGAGGCAGAGCTAAGGAACAAAGGCAGCCCCTCACCCCAGGTCAGGAGACATTCACCCCCACCCCACCCCCACCTTCCTCTGGAGCTCTTCCAACAACAGCAAAAACTGCATCTCACAGATCACACCCCATCCTTAGGACTCAGCTCCAAGTCAGGACTCAACCCCACTTTGCCCAGTCTGAGGGGGAGACAAGCAAAGTGTGGCTAAGAAACCCTGTTTTCCAGACAGAATTCTCAGCACATGGTCTCTCCAGACACAAAGGATCTGAAATTAGGACTGCCCTAACATCACAGTGTTCAGTCACCCCATGGCTAGATGCTTAGACATCAACATCTCGGAACTCCAGTCTGTCTAATGTCACCTGGTATCAGCACCCTCAGCACAGTTGGTTCCTCTCATCTTAGGGTCTCAGCTTCCTCATTTGTACAATGTCCCCAGAACCATGTGCCAGGCACTGTGATATGCACAGTGAACAGGACAGAGTCCTGCCCTTGTAGAGCTTATGTCCTGTTCACAGAGCCAACAAGCCACAGACCACACTGTGGATATTTGCCTCACATGTCTTCCTCCCTCATTGTTATCTCTGTCCCCCCACCCCGGCTGAGCCCCAGCTTCCAGCAAAGGACTTGAAACACAGAAAGGAGCCAGATCTTTGGTCCCTGGAGCCCAACCCTAGCTCTTTGGCCCCTCTGCCCCACCCCACTCAGCAACAGGTGAGGTCTCTCTAACTCATCCTTAACACAATGCCTTCCTCTTCACTGCCCTGCTGATGTCCTTTGCAGGTCTCAGGGTTCTCACTCTGCTGTGGCTTTTGACTCCTGATGCTCCCAGCCCCAGGTGTCACCTATCTTATGGCCCCGGAGACTGGGGAACAGGTTAGGGCCAGGTTGGGGAAACAATTGCCACCACTGTCCCACAGTCACAGAGAGCTGTAATTAAACTGTCCTCATGTCTCCACTCTTCACCCTACCTCTGGTGCAGCCTTTGAGATTCATGTTATGAGGATAAGACAAACCATGCTGCAGAGTCAAAGCTATTTTCTGGAGAATGCTTTAAATTCAACCCAGATGATTAGTCTTCAGAATCAGGCAGGAACTCTTAATCCTCTTTGTGCCATGAACCCCTTTGGCAATCTAGTGAAGCCCACATGGACACCTTCTCAGAATAATGTTTTTAAATACATAAATTGAAATATAATATTACAGAGGAAATCAACTTTATTGTAATATAATCACTATTATATTTTATAAAAATGTTCATTTCATAATATTTGTGCTTCTTTATTAATTAACACATTAGATAATGAGATCTAGCAGCAGGCCTCACCACTGCCAAAATTTCAAAGCAGCAATAAGCAAAAATGATATCTGGAGATATCAACAACTATAAAATGATAAAGAAAATATCTGTGATTTCTATTGGTGACGGTCACAGACACTGCTAATACTCCTATGGTTTGTAGACTATAGTAATAACAGAAAGGGCTGCTAAATTTCTGTTGGATTGATGTTCCTGTAAATAACAATGCATTTTTCTCCCTCCAAGTTCATGGACTCCCTGTCTACAGCAATAATTCTCTAGACAGTGGTTGAGCTCTGCAGGGATGGGGTAGTACTGAGATAAATGTTGGTTGTCTGCTAGTCTGGGACCCATGCCCCCTTCCTTACCAATGAGGGTATTCCAGATAGGAGCTCTCAAAGTGTCCCTGGCATGTGAGTCTCTGTCCTATCACCCCCACTCCAGCTACATTAGAGGGAAGCCGTTTTCATTCTTTGTTGTTCTAAGGAGTCGTGTGAGAAACCTGCCTAGATCAACTCATCTAGATGCTTGTGACCCTTCTCCAAGGAAAAACAGGGGATGCTTACCCTGTAAACCATTAAGGAGGCCTGCTGGGGAATGAGGTGTTGGGTGAGGATCATTTCCTCCACTAAAATGCAGGGATTCCTGGAGTCCTGTGGGCATTCATGACAGGCCTGGCTCTGCCAGAAGACTTGGCTTTACCTGGAGCCCAGTAAGTCACCCTCTATCTCAGTTTTCCTATTTGCAGTTTTTGGCTGGGGCTGGGTTTGAACCTGCCACCTCCAGCATATGGGGCTGGCACCCTACTCCTTGAGCCATAGGAGCCACCCAAATATTGATTTTTTTGTTTTGTTTTGCTTTTTTTGGCCAGGGCTAGGCTTGAACCTGCCACCTCTGGCATATGGGGCTGGTGCCCTACTCCTTTGAGCCACAGGCACCACCCTTCAGTTTTCCTATTTGTAAAAAGAATGACTGCGTTACCTTTCAACTCAAAGTATGTCTGTGATTCTAAAACTTGGGACCTGGAACAACTGGTCAACAAGAAGTAAAAGAGCCAGAAAATTCATGTTAGAGAAGAAGTATGCTCTCCCTGCATCCTGCCTGCCCCCACCTTGGGACCTTCCTGTTCATTTCTAATGGCAGATGGGACTCATTGCTGTGTTAAAGGATGCTCCTCAACCTGCTGGCTCAAGGGGCTTCCCAGAGTTGACCAGTGGGGCACAAGCTGCTCTGGGCAGCCAGTGGCAGCTGGGTGGAATTTGGAACATGTCTGTGGCTATAGAAAGAAAAAAAAATGCAGAAAGAGAATCTAAGTCACCTAATCCAGAGACCAAAGTTTGGCAAAAGGAGAAAAAAACTGCCACCTCTTCCATGAGCATGAAGGATCCTGAGAGGGTAAGCCCCAGGGGATGGTTAAGGCTGAAAGGATAGGCAGGCTGGGCACAATAGCTCATGCCTGTAATCCTAGCACTCTGGAAGGCCAAGACAGATGGATTTCTTGAGCTCAGGAGTTCAAGACCAGCCTGAGCAAGACTGAGACCCCCATCTCTAAAAAATAGCTGGGCGTGTGGCAGGTGACTGTAGTTCCAGCTACTTGGGAGCCTGAGGCAAGAGAATTACTTGAGCCCAGGAGTTTGAGGTTGTTGTGAGCTATGAGGCCACAGCATTCTACTGGGGGCAACAAAATAAGACTCTGTCTCAAAATAATAAAAATAAAATAAAAAGATAGGTGCTCAGAGCTCCACTTCTCCACCCATCTTTCCTCGCAGCCTCCACCAGGTGGCCCAGTCCTTGTCTCACTTCTGGGTAGAGCATGGCTGGGGCTCTGCTCTGGGTAGGAGAGGGGCCTCTGACAGGGTCAGAGCCTTCGCAGGCCAAGCAGGAAAAAGAACTCCACACTCCTAAACTTTCATCTTCCTACTTTCCCAGGAGGAGGGGAGTGCTCAGCTGTCTCCTGAAAGGGCCTTCATGCTCACCTCTCCTAAAATAAAGTTAGCTGGCTACACAGCCCCAAAGGATAGGGAAGTAGGAATAGAACTGCTTTGTGAATGTGCATGCATTAGACACATCCAGACACCTGTGTAACGCCAGAGACAGCCCTCCTGTAACCTAGTGTCCCCTGCCAGTCTCATATCTGAACAGAAGTAAGGCCTTGCCCAACGCAGCCTCCTTCCCTAGGCTCCTCTTACCTGGCCCTCCATCACTGTTGTAGCGTCCCCTACAGCAAGGGTCCCCTCCTGGTAGCTGCGGCTGGAGGAGAAACAAGTCAGGCATGGGTAGAGGCTCGGAATGGGTAGTGCCTCCCCACCTCCCCCTCTGCCCTACTCTACCTGCTAAATCCCTGGGGTCACCTTCGTGGGGAATAAAGGTGAAAGGAGGGGGTAGGACAAGGCACAATTGCGCACCTACTCACCTGGGCTCCCTGGTGGGCTCTGGCTGCAGCTCCGCACTGCTCCGACGTGTGGGTGCTGTGGCTGGGGAGGGGCATTATTATCCACTCAAGCTGGGCCTCTCTTTGTTGGGGTCTCCCACCCCCTCTCCCAGCTGCTAGGAAGCCTCTCCTGTACCACTCAGAATTTCCCCATTCTTTCTCCCTGCAGCCTGCTCAAATCCTCTCTCCCTCTTTGATGACCCTTCTCCCAGAAGGGTCTCCCTCTTCCCTCTCGCTCCTTGGTCCCCCTTTTCTGTATTTCCATATCTTGGGTCTCTTCCACCCCGCCCAGCTCAGGACTCTTTCCTCTCGTGGTTACAGACCTCCTTCTCTTGCCTTCGGTGTCCCTTTCCCTAGTCCTCCCCCCGCTGTCCCTCTGCCCTCTTTCAGACCATTTCTTTTTCCTCCTTCCCTCCAACCTGTCTGAGCCGGTCTTCCTAAACCTTCCTCCGGCCCCCCACCTCCCCAGCCCACACCCCTCTCACCGAGGCGCTGCACCCTCAAGGACTCCCTTGCCGGCTCGCTCTGGGCCAGCCAGACGCAAGCCAGCAGCCAGCAGAGCGCAGACTCCTGGGCTCCCATAGAGACGCGCGGGGACCGGGGAGCCTGAGCGCAGAGCCAGCCTCCCGAGGCGCCTCTCCTGACCAAAGCAGGGTCACACCTCTACTCAGAAGCCAGTGGCTGTGGTCCCTCTATTCTCAGGGCCCAGGGCTCCCTTGGACCCTCCTCCCAGGCTCTTGGCTCCTCCCCTAGCTAGAGTGACAGGACTGCCCAGGTCATTACCATAATTTAGGCACCTGGCATTGGCTCAGCCTTTTCTGTTCTTGGCCTGTGGCTACCCCTCCCCAGGGGAGGCTGGATTTAGATCTCCCAGCCCCAAGTCCCCTGGGAGAGCAAAGAGGCAGCTTGTGCAGGCCCCAGCTCCCCTTACCTGGGTCCTAAAAGTCCTTTACACCACAGACCCGAAATGCTGGTGAGTCTGGCCCTACCCTCTCCTTTTTCAGAGAGCCACACCAAAGCCCTGGGATGTGTCACTCAGTGGTCAGCAGGCAATAACAAAGCCAGGGCTCTGAACTTAGAGTCCTAACCACTCCTTCCTACGCCCTTCTCCACCTCCCCTCCCACAACAAAAGGCCTACCTGGCCCTGCCCCAAGAGTTCTGCCAGAAAGACCCTTGCCCACCAAAGCCTTCCAGCAACCTGCGGAATCTCCCTCCTATGCCCACTGTAAAAACAAGCCCCAATCACTCTCGGTGAAGCTGCCATCTTTGCCCAGGCTGGGTCTCAGTCCCCTTCCATTGAACTTAGCCTGAACCTCTCCTGTTCTTGCCTCTGGATACACCCCTGAGCCCCTTTCATCCACTTGGGTCCCCCAATGCCTAGTTTTGAACACCTCTAGGGAATGGCTCATGCTTTAGTCCTCTGTATGCCCAGCACCAGCTCAGACCCCAGCTCAGGAAACTGGGGACAGCTGAGTTTACTGAATGATGACCAGGCCTGGGACAGACAGAGAGTTTCCCAGTCAAGAGAGGATGATAAAAATGTGTGAATGAGGGAGGTGCTTTAACTATGAAGCTTGTGCCTGAACTTAACCCAAGGCAGACCTGACCCCTTTGCACCATGTCAGGTACAGGGCCAAGGAGATGGACAGCAACACATATCGGGTAACCACATGCTTCAGAGGCACCTAAAGACTCTCCTTCTGCTTCCCTCCCCCAACAGCTGAAGTTTTGAAAGCAGGCTGTTTTCATTTAGGGAAAATTATTGCTTAGTTTAAGACATAAATCTCTCCTGGAGAAGAACCTTAAAATATTATCTGTGTTCTCATCATGGTATTAACATTAAGTCAAGGAAAAGACTTGTGGGATTTTCAATAGTCCAGAAAAGATCACACTATATATTCCCCTTCAACTTATTTCATTGATTTTCTACATTATAAAATATGTTATATTGCTGCTTATTTCATATTTAGAATTTGGGAAGGTAAGAGTGAATGTCGTTAGCCAGGGGAGAGCAGTCCACTGGCCACCCCAATTCTTTTTTAACATTCACCTGCCAGAGACTCCCTTCATCTTAAAATGCTCTCTTCCTGGGTTTTGAGGATAGGACCGAGTCCTGGTTCTCCTCTCCTATGAATATCCTTTTGTAAGCTTCCTCTGAGACCATGCCTTTACCCATTTCTTGACAAGAGCTTTCTAAGGCTCCATCCTTGGCTTTCTCCTCTTCACCTTTCCATCTATGCCCAAGGCTTCCTCCTGGTTGAAGATAGCTATGTGTGCTTTATTTATCACTATATGCCTAGAATGGTGGTGGCCTGGAATCAATGCTCAACACATTGGTTGAATGGATGAATGAATAAATGCATCCCAAATCTCTACCCCATGGCCCAGCCATGGACTGAAAGGTGGCCCTAGAATTCTGGCACAAGGTTGGCTACGATGGGCACTCCAGGCTTCAGGGACTCTGGAATCCTGGGAGGGGTGGGTACGTGATGGACTATCCCCAGTAAAAAGATGAGGGGTCTATTGAGGCCAGCATCATCACCATCATCACTACCATCATCGTAATAACCGGCAAGAACTGGCATCTAATTGCTGTCCCATAAGTGTTGGCCAAATGAATGATGTACGGGTTCCCAAGCCTCTCAATGACACCTATTTAAAAATTCCTCCTGGGCAGACAGTGTACCTTTTTCACAAAATTAAAGTTGTTTTTGTCAAAGTGTGATCTTGATGAGGGCAATAACATAGGAGTATGAGGCACTTCTGTCATTTAGTAAACTCAGCTGTCTCCTGCTGAGACATTGGTCTCAGGTCTGCCTTGGGTTAAGTTCAGGCACAAGCTTCATAGTTAAAGCACCTTCCTCGTTCACACATTTTTATCATCCCTCTCTTGACTGGGAAACTCTCTGTCTGTCCCAGGCCTGGTCATCATTTTCTTAACACCCAGCATTAGATCTAGGAGTTAAACAAACAAGCTGAATTGAATCAAATGAATCAGAGTATCTGGGCCCTGGGTAAAGGTCAGCTGTAGATCAAGATGTTACTGCCAGGCTCTTCCAGGCTTTGGTGGATGTGTGTTTTGTGAGTTGCTTGGGTTTGATTTTTCTTTTTCTCTGTTTTGTGGAGGGTAGAGAGGGAGCTAAGGAAGGTGAGAGCAGAAGTTGGTTGAAACCTCCCCACGTCTGCACAATCTTCTTCCTCAACTGCATATGTTTGGGTACTACTTCAAGGGGAACACTAGCCTTGAACCCAACTACCACCACCAGCATAGGGCCCATTTGCTCTTGCCACCTCAGTGGGAGGAAACGATTCGCCTCAGGTGTCTCCAGCCGCCCAGCAGCCCAGCCAGCAGCAGCCCCGCCCCACCCTGCCCAGGCCCCGCCTCACCCCGCCAAGGCCCCGCCCCCGAAGCGCCCAGGCTCCTCCTCCAGCTCCGAAGGAGGCTCGGGACCGACTGTCGCTGCCCTGGCCAGCTCCCGCCAGCCAGGCACCGGCACCCGAAGGAGCGGGTCGTGGGACCACCCGGCCTCTGTCTGGCCCCGCCATGGACCGAAAGGTGGCCCGAGAATTCCGGCACAAGGTAAGCTGCGAGGAGCACCCCAGGCTTAGGTGACACTGGAATCCTGGGAAGGGTGGATGGGGAGGGACACTACGGCGCTACCCCTTCCCTCTTCAGCCCTGCCTGATAGCTCTGGGTCAGCTGGGACATCTGAGGGTCGTTTGGCTGGTCGCAGGGATCCCCAGTAAAATGAGGGAAGGGACATTGAGACTCCAGTGTAGGGGCTGCTAAACTGATAGATCTCCTGAAAGTGTCTTTCTCCTTCTGCCCTCCAGGGGCTGGGAAGCCTCTGAGGTTGGAATACCTTCCAGCCTTGGGCTGAGATCAGCCACTTCCCTGAATCCCCCTCTCTCCTAGTGCCCCTAATGCAGGACTGTTGAAGCATGTAGAGGGAGTCAGGGCAGAATCCCGAGAGGTGAGGACTGAAAGAAGGGAAACTATATGTCTTTCTCCACACTTTGATCCCAAACATGAGTTGGAAACCTTTCAGAGAGGCCCCTAACTGCATAAGGGCATTTCTTAGAAGTAGGAGGAACTGCTGCTGAGCAGGACACAGTGGAGAGGAAGGGAGGAGGCTCTGGGGCTGTGAGGAGCTGGGTTCTGGCCAGCCAGATGCTTGAGGCAGAGCCACATCTACCCTGGTGTCCCAGTGAGAGGCCTCATTGGTGGCCTGGGATCCTCAAGACCACCACTGGAAGCTGCTGAATTTTACCCAGGGGATTTCCAGAACTATTTGCAAAGCAGGATCTGCTCAGTCCCTGAGGTCAGAGAGTGCCATTGAGGAGACCCAATGGACCTCCCCACTAGGGCTTAGGATGCTTCAGGGTCTGGGGGTGAAGCCAGGGGTACCTGGAGCTACCCACAGGCTCTTCCAAAGCCCCCAGGGGTAGTATCTTTACACTAAGCCAAACCCTATCTAGGTTTTAGAGGCAGAGCTCAGAAAGGCAGGGTCAGGATGCTTAACACTTTCCTTCCCAAACAGAGGCCCAGAGGAGTCCAAAGAGCCAGCCAATGTGGGGGCCAATGGGGCTAAGGGCAAGGGGCTTGGGGCCAGGGGCCAAGGATTAGTAATTTGTTAATGAGCATGTTTTGAGCTCCTGTTCTGTGCCAGACCCAGTGTGTGCCCTCAAATTGCTGGTGGTGTGAGTGGGGGGTGGACCCTACACTAGTTATTACCCATGGCTAGGCACTAAGTGTGGGACCAAGCCTGGGTAGGGGCATAAATAGGGACAGCTCATGCTGGCAGAAGACTGCTGAAAACAAGGCCTTGGGTGCCCTGATCCTGCCCCTAAGAATGAGAGATAATTGGAAGTTCAGCAGGAGTTTGGGGGCATGAGACACTGTTCACCAGTACATCTGTTGCAAGGAGAGAAATTTTAGCTTCAAGAACACTTGATGAGTGTAAATTTCAGGCAATACACTTTGAAGCCGCTCAACCTCCTGTCCCCTACCCCAGACTGAGGCTTGAATTTCACTTTCCTGCCCATGGGCTGAAAGTAATATCCGTCTTCTTTTGCCTTCCCCCCCTAAGGTATCTACTGTGTCTCTTTTGCAAGAATCATCTCAGGGTCTTTGGTGTTTGACTCAGTCCAAGGATTTGCTCCTGTTCTTCCTCTTCAGGCCCCACAGGCTACAAAGGGCCTCAGACGGCCATGTTTCCTCTGCTCTGCTCTTCATCATCACAAGTCATTACCTATTTATGCCTCTGTGTGCCTGCAGGGCAGGTGCCACACTGGGCCCTGCCTGGTTGGACTTTGTGCCCTGCTGCCTAAGAGACCGCAGCGGCCTTCCCCTCCCAGGCTAAGGATCACACAGGAATTGGAGAAAGAGGATGAAGCAGCAGAGCATAGAGATGGGGCACATGAAAATGCTGGGTGCAATCTACAACTTATTGTTCGCTTTCTAGAGGTCCCTTTCTTAGTGTTCTGAAGCATTTACCCCTGGGGAATGCTTTGTAATCTAAATCCTTAGTTGTTGGAGGTAGTACTTAAGGTACTGTTATAATGGAAAGTGCTGTGTAACCTTAAGCAAGTTACTTAACCTCTCTGAGTTTCACTGCTCTAATGTGTGAAATGAGGATAGCAGTATTTAACTTAAAAGGTCATTATGAGTGCCGAATGAGATCTACATGTATATATAGGGAACTTAAATAGACCTTGGCACTTAGGGAGTCCTCAAAAAATGCCCGCTGGAATTTATTATCTGGAATTAGGCAGAACTAGAGTCAAATATCAACCCTGTCACTGTCAGTGAGACAGGTGAGCCACTTATTCTGTCTGAGTTTTAGTTTCCTCGGGTTGCTTACCTCACATGACAGTTAGGATTAAATAGGAATTCAAAGCCTGGCTGCTCTGAACCTGTAGTAACCACTCTGCTCCCGGCCAGTATGTGCAGAGTGTCCTGTCCTGTGAGCCAATAGGCTCTAGGCCTCTGCTCCTCTACGTATGTACAATTACCCCAAGGCCACGTGCCGCACTTGCATGTACTTCTAGTAGCAAGTAACGGCTTTGGGCCAGGACTGGGAGGAGACAGGGCACAATCAGACACTAAGTTTTCATCCTCAGAGAACCAGCTTTTCAGAGGAAGACTGCTCCTCTTCACAGCTCCTGCACATTGCAGGAACTTGGTTACTCATTTACTCAAAGAGCATTTATTTATTGTCTGTTCAGCAATCAGTCACATAATGAGTATCTTTGGTGCACCCTGCCAGGGGCCAGGTATCTGGGGGTGGGGCGGGATGAATAGGAAAGTCAGATAGAATTCCTGCCTTCCAGGAATCTGCCAGTCATTCATTTCTACATGCAATGAATATTGACTGAGCTCCTAATATATTCTGGTAGTTTTCCAAGCACTGAAAAACAAAACAAAGCCCCTGTTCTTTTAGAGAACACATTCTAATAGAGAAGATAGACAGTTAACGAGTAAACCAAGATAAGTATCATATAATGCCAAGGAGTGATAAATACTATGAAAACAAACAGAGTTGAGAGGGTAAGGAGTAACAAGGTGGTGCTTTCTACAGGGTAGTCAGGAAGGCCTCTCTAAAGAGGGGGCATTTGAGCAGAGCCCTGGAAGAAGTGAGGGCAGGAGCTATGAGGATATATGTGGAACATCTCAGCGAGCTCAAAGTCCATGGGGCAAGTGAACGGGGAATAGGACAGAATAGAGCTATGGAGTGGAGAGCCTGTGAGAAATGCATCAGAGGGGTGGTAGGAGCCTCAAAGGTCATGGTCAGGACTTTGGGTTTTGTTATAAGTATGATGTGAGGCCAGTGAGGGGAAAGACCAATTTACATTTAAAAGGGAGTATTCTGGCTTGTCTTAAGAGAAGGCTGAGATGAAAGGGGGACCCAGTCAGGAGGCTCCTGAAGTAGTCTAGGCCAGAGATGGGGCTTGAACTTGGGTGAGAATAGGTCAGACTCAGGATACATGTAGGAGGAGAACTGACAGGCTTTACTGATGGCTGGCTGTGGGTGTGGAGAGAGAGGCAGTAAGGTTGAGTCCACATTTTGAGAGTAGCAGGTTGGTGGGGACAGAGCAGAAAGTGGTGGAAAACGAGAATTCCATTTTGAATGTTTTGAGTTTGAGATATTCATTAGACCTTTGAGTAGAGAAGTGCTCTGGAGACGAGCCTTGGTGAGCCCTAGGGGTACAAATGGTATTTAAACTCCCTGAGACTGATGAGGCCACTTAGAAAAAGGGAGAGAAAACCCAAGGCAGAACTTGAGGCACCCTGACTTTCAGAGGACAGGAAGAGGAGACAGAGCAGCAAGTGAGGAAGGAGAGCCAGGAGGAAGGTGTGGTCACTGTGCCTAGCACTGGTCAGATGCTACAAACGAGCACTATAAGAGCTCCTTGGAAAGGTGAAGGGTCTGTCTATGGCCTTGAGGGTGGTGATGGTTTCACAGGTGTGTGTTAACCTCCAAACTCATCAGGTCATACATAATACAATAATATGTGCAGCTTTTTATATGTCAATCATACCTCAACAAAGTAGCCTAAAAAAAAAAAGAAAGAAAAGATGAAGAATAAGAAAACAAGAGTCAAATAAATCCAGTTCTCTCTAGGATACATGCTGTGAAGATCTAGGAAGAAGTATGGCTGGGTCCATGGGTCCCACCAATATTTTATGGAGGGCCACTCACTGCCAGCTGCTGAGGAGAAAGAACTTGTATTCATTTGTTCTTACTTAGCCTTACTTAATAAACACTGAGGACTCACAGCTTGCCAGGCACTGTTCTGAACTCTTTATAATTATTAACCCATTGAATTAATACTAAAAACAATTATTCATCTCTTACAGAAGGATTAAATCCTATTTAAAAAAAAAAAAAAAGAGATTTATCCTTCTTTTACAGATAGAGAAACAGAGATACAGAAAGGTGCAGGGCGGGCCTGTAGGGAAGGAGTTTGTTCGCCACACTCACACCCCAGGTCTTTTGGGGCACACACAGGCTTGCAGGGGGACAGGAGGATAAAGACAGAGAGTCCCAGCACAACTGGCTGAGGCCCATAGCAGAGGCAGGGGCAAAAGCAGGTTCACAGAGAATGACATGACAAGATTTGTGGGGAAGCCTGAGGAAAGTCTTAACCAAGAAGAGATGACATTTGAGGTGAACCTTAAAGGTGGAGAAAGAGTCCCCAGAAAGGAAACGGCACTAGTACCACCACTAATGTCTCATACCAGCCACACAGCAAGGAGCAGGTGGTCACCAAAAGAGAACCCAAGAGAGCTCTATGAAGGGCCTGTGTAGAGAGGGGTATATACCCTAGGAGGGTCACCAGATAGGTGAACCCCAAACAGGAGCTGCAGCCTTAGGCTGAGGGACCTGCGGGGGACTAAGAGCCCTACTTCCTTTTTCCAAGGGCCCTCTCAGGTCCTGTCTGTATTTCCCACTGACTGAGCACAGCAGAATACCAGGGGGAACAGTCTCAGCCCCAGCAGAGACAGCCCCAGCCCCAGACAAAGGACACGGTGGAGAAGGCTGAAGGCCTGAAAGAAAAAGATCTAACACACACTGCAATGTCAGGGGGACTGTCCTATGAGCTTTGCATATACTCACTCATCCCCGTAACAGCCTAGGAGGCTTCAGATAGAACAACATACATTATTTAATTCATTCTTGTTCTCTTTCTCCTTCTTTGGCACACCTCAAGTTGAATGAGTTGTAATGCATGAGTTAAATGTTATGGAGTTGCCCTGAGCAGCTGTCCTGAAGGGCTAGTTCATATGGAGGAATGTCAGGAGGGTGAGACCAGAGAAAGCCCCACAGCCACACCCAGATTTTACCTCCACTGCCCCAGAAAGGGGCCTGAGATCGTGAGGGTGGAGGTCCTCTCTCCCCCACCCACACACAGAGAGCTGAACTCCAGCCAGAGAATGCCAATGCCGAGTAGGGTATGGGTTGATAGAGTCCCCCCAGCAGTTATTTGCACACGACGGGCTCCTTTAGTGTTTTTGTGCCCAACCAACATCAGGAGGGATCCAAGAAAAGGGAAAACTATCTAAATCTAGCTGGAGGAAGAAGGCTGGTGTCTTCCATGCAATAGGTGCTTACTAAATGTGTATTGGACAACTGCATACAAAAAAGTTATATATGGTAAGTGGATACCATTAGGTGTTTTAGAGAAATGCAGAGGTTTTGGAGGCAGCAGGCAGAGGTTGGAGTCTCACCTCTGCCACTTCTCTGAGCCTCTGTTTCTTCATCTGTGAGATGGAAATAATATTATACACTCAGAGGTTGTTAGGAGGTTAAAGATAATATATGTAACATTCCTCAGATGCTGTGGACAGTCAGTAAGCAGAGACTAGCCCAAGTGAGCCAGAGTGGGAGGACATGAGGAGACTCTGGGGTGCCATGGTCAGGAAGGAGCTCAGACAGGTAACTTGGACCTCACCCAAGATGAAGGCCAGGCTCAGATGGGAGGAGGGCCCACTTTGCATAGATGGAATAGCTGGGAACTACTCTTTCCTGATGGAAATAAACTGAGAGGAAACAGATCCAGGAGGCTGCGGCAGATGTGTGCTGAAGAGTGACAGGAAGGTGGTGACCTAAGACAAGGTCCAGAGGACAGAAGGATGGTGCTAGTCTACAGCATCAGTCATCATCCAGCTGACACCACTGAGCATGTGCAGTGTGTGCACTGCAGGGAGCTGTTACCACAGGGAAACAAGAGCACAGATGAGGGGAGTGAAGTCAGGAGTGTGGAACCTACTGTGTGCCAGGTGCTTTGTATGTACCTGAGCACAGGGCATTGGGAGAATGGAACAAAGCACCCTAGAGCAAGGGCTCCCTGAAACTGATCCTTGGACTGGTACAAAGCAGAATACCAGGAGGAAAAAACACTATATAATTTTTAAAAATATTTAGAAAGTAACTTGAGTAATGGTACTATTTTTACTGACTGTTCAGGCTTCCAGAGAAACTTCCATCTTTCTGTTTTCTTTCCCAGTGGCTTTAACACCTGAGGAGTCAGGCATGAGTGCATCTTTTCAGTTGGGCTGTGATCAGAGAGCACTGCAGTGCTGTTATTTCTCAGTCTTTTTCAGACATTTCTGGGTGGGGGGGGTGATCCCTCCATTTGCAGGATCTTTCGTGTAAAAGCCAGTTTTCAAATTTTTGAAGATTGAAAGAGCATTCCACATAAAACAGATCTCCTTACCCAGCTGTTGTGGTAGAGAGGGAATATTTTAAATGGACAAGTCAGATATGGAGACTGGTGGGGTGTTCTGAGTGAGGACGGGGAGATTCCAGTGTGATTGGCTGCAGCCTGAGTCTCCACTTGGAATATGGTGGAGACAGTCCTGGAGAGGCAGGCAAGGGCAGAACAGGAGACAAGGTTTGGGCAACCTAACCGGTGAGGGTGGGTAGATGTGAAGGTGAAGAGCTGAACCCTATGGCTGCCTCAGGAGGAGATGCTAGCATGTGACTTCTGGCAGGTGGCAGGGGGGACTCTACGTGCAGTGGTCAGTACTGAAAGGCTGCCCAAAGGGGCCAGCAGTGTGGGATCCCAAGGAACAGACTTTTTTCCACCAAGACCATTTCAAGTGATCTGTGCTTGGCCCAGGGAAAGCAGAACGGCATCCTAGACCCTACCCTTACAAATTCCCTTAGTCTTCTCCAGATTTCTGCTTACTGCATAATAAATTCAGTCCACAGAGGACAGTTCTTCACCACTTAAACCTAAAGGTGCAGCAGGATGCAATTCTGCAGAGGAGCTGGGAGCAGACTTCAGTCCTGAGGCCTCAGCCAACGAGACATTCCTACTTTTGTCACCACCTTCGCTAAAGTCAGAGATGTCCTCACTTCAGCCAAAGCATACGAAATTTTTATGCTCCCCTTAGAAAGCTATCATTTGGGTTCGAGAGTCATTCAAAAGATGTTCTATTTTCTTGTTCATTGTAGACCAAGCCAAAAGGGTTTTCTTAACAGCGCAGAGCAGAGATATGGGGATTAGAGATAAGGAAAAATTCCAAAATTTTGGCCTGAAGAAGCCTTGGGAGTTATTTTTTTCCTGGAATGCATGAGGAATACAAAATGGACATGGTGTAGCAGAGAGAGTGTAGGCTTTGAAGTCAAACCTGGGTTCAGATCCTAACTCTGCTTATTTGCTGGAGAGCCTTGGGTAAGTTAACCTCTCTGATCCTCAGTTTCCTCATCTGCAAATTGGTGTAAGAATATCAGTCTCATAGAACTGGTGCAATAAACTAATGGAATAAAGCTTCTACTGCCACCTCATGGAAGCGACATCCTTTCCCTTCTCCTTCTGTTCACACCTAAATTGTGCAGGATTGCTGAGAAGCAGGGAGACAAATTCATTCAGTACTTACTTATTAAGCACTTACTATGTGTTAAGCACAAAGAATTTAGAACAGAATAGATCTCTTCTTTCCCCCCATGGGATTTTTCACCCAACAAAGGAGACAGACAAAATGATTTATAAAAGAAAACCTTAAATTACAAATTGTAATTGATTTAATTGATGTAATGAAGGTGTGGAAACATCTCCCAGGTAGAGGGAGCAGGTTCTGTCTAGGTAGGTGGGCAGGGAGGGGAGCAGCCAGGCAGGGAAAGGTAGAAGCAATCTCTGCAGAGGGAACAGCCAATGCTGAGGCCCTGAGGCTAGAGAGGGATGGGCCTGTAGGAGCCACTGAAAGGAGCCCCCTTAGCCAGGAAGAGTGCTAGGGGGGAGATCGGGCTTTGATAAGTCAAGGCAAGGAGGTTGGATTGGATTTTAAGTGTAAAAAGGAACCATCAAGCAAGCAAGCAAGTGACCGATCTGATTTGTATTTCTGGCCCTGCTCTGAGGGGAGTTAAGAATTTTTCTCTGCTCAGACTCCTTAATCATAGATCAATGTGGGCAGCCCAGGCCTGTGAGTTCCCCCAGCCCTCCCACACAAGCCCTGGCAGAGTGGATAGGGAGTCCAGGTTCTGTCCTCAGGGGGTTCTCACTTAGGTTGTGTGTGCCAGAGCCCAACTGCCACCCTATAATTTGATGCCACCTTCTCAACCACATGTTCCCCCCATCTTCTAACTGGCTGGGAGCCCTTGCAGTGAGATTGGGGCAAAATAGGGGTGCCCTTATTGGAGCAGGTGAGGTGAACTTCCATAGCAGCTACAGGCCAAGCTGTGAGTTAAGCCTCCTGTGTTTTTTCACCTTCAGTGAAATACTCAGCCTGAACTAGAGGGAAGGGGTGCTGCCAGATCAAGGCCACAAATCTGCATTAAAATCCCAAGACTGGGCACAGCATGTCCTCTGTGTGATAAGACAGACCGACATCCACAGAAAGAGATAAAGCTGTTCTGGCTCCTCTCTGAGGACCAATCAGGGGAGCTTGCAGCTTCCAGCAGGAGTTTCTGTCTGCACAGGGCTGAAGCCCAGGCCTGCGCTGTTGGGCCTAGAGGCTACAGAAGACAGGGACCCAGTGCTCCCTCAAGCTTCTACCTTGCCCTGTTACCCAATCTTAGGCTGAAGAGAGAGACAAGGGTGCAGTGCATACAGATTCACATTCAGCTATCCCAGGGAGTGGAATTCAGGGCTCTCCTGAGACTGAGGTGCTAATGAAACAGCCCCTGAACCCAACCATGGAGCCCCAGTCATTGACGTCAACAAAGTTGAAATGATGTAACCCGACTCTCCTCCTGGGGGCATGTGCAGGACCTTAGGAGGGGGAAGGAGTGGCCAGGAGGCTGACCAGTGGACAGAACTCAGGGCCAGCCCTGCTTAGGCCAGGACAGGGTAGAGTTTTCGTGACATCAGTGTCACAGAAGAATTTGTCGGTAGGGGGCTTCCGGTGGGTGGGATGTGCTATCTGAACGAGTGGCCCAAATCCTTTTTAAAAGCGTGTATCCGGCACTATAGCCACCATCAGGTAAGAAATGGGCTTCTTCCAGATACGTGTGACACAGCCATGGGGGCGAGCAACAGCACAGTATACGCTCATATGTGTGTGCAACCCTGTGTATGTGCCTGTGTCACCCACCTGGGGACAGGACTCGACCTGGCCACATATGGATGTACAGCTGACTGGCTGTGGCCATGCTGGGGTGGTCTGCATGGGTTTGATGTCCTCAGGTGAGGGGGCAGCCTGGCCTGTGGCTTCCCCCCCCCCCAATCCTAGCCCTGAGGAGATGCTGGAGAGATCCCTGGGGGTGGCCTCTCCTCCCTGGGGTCTGCTATGGGGTGCTGGGTGTGGAGCTGTTTAATTCTGCCCTTGGGTGTTCCAGGTGGATTTCCTGATCGAAAATGATGCAGAGAAGGACTATCTCTATGACGTGCTGCGGATGTACCACCAGTAAGTGTGCTGGGGTCAGTTTGAGTGCCTCTGTCTCTGGGAGCCCCGACATGAGCTGTTCTGGGCCAGAGAAGCTCAGGAGCCAGATGCTCGGTGCTCCTGGGAATCAAATGCTGATGCCATTCTTTCACTGCAGCAAGTATTTACACAGATACTTTGTGCTTGGCTCTGTGCTAGGGGAGGGGGATACTTGTGAGCAAGACAGCCTGGTCTCTGCCTTCAGGTTGCTCACAGCCAGATGGGGGAGTCTGTCAAGCAGCCAAACAGGTTCAATAGAGTGTGATTGTGGGGACAGAACGAGAGATGCCAGCTGGCCCCAGCCCCTGCACCAGATGTCTCTGAGCACCACTTGCTTTTTGATTTATTCCGTATACATTTATGCCGGGCACCATGCAGGAACTGAAGGTGAATAAGATCCACCTTCTTTCCTCCAGTAACTCATGGCCTGGCGGGGGGGATGGGCAGACACTACAAACACAAAGAAGTCTAACATAAGATACAATAAAATAACTGCTAAGTCAGGTAACAGCAGAAATGTGAAGAAAGAAGTTTCCACTTTAACTGCAGTGTGTGTGGGAGGATGACCAGGGAGGCTGGAACTAGGCTTTGCAGGCTAAGTAGAATTTGATGGGTGGAATATCAGGGAGGGTGTTCCAGGATGAGGGAGCAGCAGCGGCAAAGGTGTGGAGGCATGAAAGCAGAGGGTGTGGGTGGGCATGATGTGTAACCTGGGGGAGTAGGACTTGGGGTCGACAGGGACCGTAAATATCCACAGGCTGGAGAAGTTCCATAGAGACAAGTCATGGAGGCCCTGAGCCTGCCAAGAATGAATTTTGTCCTCCGGTCAGTAACAAGAGCCATTGAAGAGTTTTAAGCAGGGGAGTGACTTACATTTAGAAAAGATTAGATGAGATAAATAAATCAGCAGACAGCTGGAGGTGGCCAAGGTCTGGACAATGTGAAGGAGGAAGCACATGAGAGAGATGGTGAGGGTAGAAGTTAGAGGGCCCAGCAGCAATTCTGAATGGAGCTAAGAGTATGGAAGGGGCCATCGACCCTGCACACAGAGGTTTCCTGTCTGGAAGGACCCCAGACTTCAGAACTAGGCAGTGCTAAGTTTGGAGTCCTAGTGTGATTTCCTCTGCAAAATGGGCTAATGATCCCTAGCATGCTAGTTTCCTTGTGATATTTACATAAGAGAACAAAGTTGGCTGAGGCACCTAGACTAGAGTTAGGGAATCTGACCTTTGCAGGAGTAGGCTCCTCAATTCCTAGGCCTGGGCCCAGTGGATGGGGGACTGCAACTGCTTCCTCTGGAAATCCCTGGGTCCCAGAGGTCATGGCCAGGGGTGAATTGGCATCTCCCGCGTTTCTGCAGGACCATGGACGTGGCTGTGCTCGTGGGAGACCTGAAGCTGGTGATCAACGAGCCCAGCCGCCTGCCCCTCTTTGATGCCATCCGGCCCTTGATCCCACTGAAGCACCAGGTGGAATATGACCAACTGACCCCCCGGCGCTCCAGGTGTGGAGGGAGCTCCCAGGCCAAAGGCGGGGGTGGGAGAGGTTGCCCTTGGACAGACAGAGTCCCTCACTAGTGGGCAGGGCAGCACTGGCAGTCAAGCTGGGTCATCACTGACCTCTCCTGCTGTGGCAGAAAGCTGAAGGAGGTGCGTCTGGACCGTCTACACCCCGAAGGCCTCGGCCTCAGCGTGCGTGGCGGCCTTGAGTTTGGCTGTGGGCTCTTCATCTCCCACCTCATCAAAGGTGGTCAGGCAGATAGCGTCGGGCTCCAGGTGAGTGAGGAGGGTGGGGGCCAGGACCTCAGGCTTCCTGCCTCCCCCCTCACCATCCACTA
Source organism: Loris lydekkerianus (assembly GCA_963574355.1). Classification (NCBI taxonomy): domain Eukaryota; kingdom Metazoa; phylum Chordata; class Mammalia; order Primates; family Lorisidae; genus Loris; species Loris lydekkerianus. Next base: position 6,561 of record CAUYPK010064165.1, on the reverse strand, counting down.
GGCTGGGCGTGCAGTGTGGTCACTCACTTTTCCAAGCCTTTGGGGGAGGACAAGGCCGACACATCCCGACCTGATTTCCTACAAAAATCAGGCCACAGGCAATTACCTGTTTTCTTGAGTCAAGCTGGGAACCTGGACACAGCCTCTTCCCAACTGCTGCTGCTCACTTCCCCACCTCCTACTTCCTAGCAGAAGAGCACAGTGATGTGCTGACAGTTCAGCTTTAGATATGTCACTTTTTACCAGCAGGGAAAAAGAAAGCCCAGTGCAGTGTGATGCGTGAGAGCACAGACTCCGAAGTTGATCACTCAGGCTCAAATCTCAGCTTTGCTCTTCATTAAGCTTCATGTCATTTGATGACATGATTTAACCTTGTGCCTCAGTTTCTTCATCTATAAAATGGGAGGATGACAATGCTATCTTCCTCATTAGCTTGGATGAACATGAAATGAATGAATATTAGAAAGTCCTTATAACAATGCCTGGTACATAAGTGCTGTGAATTTGCTAAGCAAACACTGAGGGGGAGGGGAGTTTATGAAACCCCTGTAATGCGCCAGGTAACACACTCATAGCCAGCTCTCACTGTATGTACTAATGGAGCCATCCCCATTTTGCAGAGTTAACCGGTTAGGAGGCCAGTAAGTGGCATAGCCAGGATTAGAACCTGGGTCTCCTGATTGCCAAGCCTAGAAACCTCTCTTCAGCACCCCAGGTACCTCTCCCTCAAGGTCCCCACACCTCAGTGCCTGAGCAGAGATGGGCAGACCTCCAAGCCTCACTACTACCAGAGCCCAGAGCTGTGTTTTTGTCTGTGCAGATAAAGAAAGCCCTCCTACCATGTCCCAGAGCTTCCAGCGTGTTCATTATCAACACTATAATTCTGCCAAGCCAGGGGCTTCAGGGGGTTCAAGGGCTAATGGTACAGGACATCGTGGAGTCAGGGTGGAAACAGGGAGCTGACAGACATCGCTTTGTTCTAAATCCCTGTCTCACGGCTTGCTGGTGGTGTCTGAAATTTCAGCCCCTTCATTATTCCTTTCCTCTGTGGCACATTTTCCAGCCCAGAAATGCAGCCAGAGAAGAAACATAATGAGCTCCTCTCTTGGTGTCGGCTGAGGCCCTCTTTTTTTCCAGGGTGAGCTCTGCTCCTAGGACAAGCATTTCTCAATGGTACCTTCGTGACTGGGCACATAGGGGCATTTTAATAAAATTTTGTTTTACCTTCACAGCCGTTTCTCAGGCTTATGCATTATCGACCTTTTCTCTGGCTGCTGAGTTCATCTCTCCTTTGTTCCGCTGTCCCTCAGATCGTCATATCACTGTGGCCCTTACACAAAGGGTTTTTTGCAGGACTCTATGCAGGGCGAGAGGGAGAGGAAAGTGGATCCTGCAACCTGAGCCAGGGGCTGTGTGGGAATCATTCTGACTGGGGTTCTGGGGCAAGTTCCCTTTAAGGAACAAGACTGGGAACTTTACTCAGAGGAGCTTGGGGGAAATGGCTTCATTCATTGACCTGTCTGGGCTTTGTGTTTCAGGGGAGATCTCACTTTTAAGAGCAGTGGGGAGAAGATTCTAGGAAGCAGGGAGGGAACAGGTTCAGATACAGCTGGGCTAGGCTGACAACCCTGTACTGATCTGACCTATAAGGCTGTTGGACTCTCCAATGGGACCTAGTCCCAGGGGTTCATCCCTCTGATCTTTTCTCTTTACTGGAGATACGTGAGATTTTTTTCAAGACTATCTTGCCTTACCCTGTGGGCTCTGCCCTGAACCGGGAGCCATGCTATACAATTTACTGCATATACTAGGACTAGAAAATGATTCTCTGTGCCTTTGTTGTCCCAGCTATAAAATGGAGAGAGTAATTGTTGCCTTTGTAGGGAACTTGTGGGCTTATGGGCCTTGGTGGCAAGGATCCAGAGAGAACAGGACACAGGGAATTGCAGCCAGGCTTGGCCAGGCGCCCTTCTTTTCTGCTTCCAGACACCCAAGAGACAACACTTATCTCTCAGGGATACCTGACTTCAAATCCCAGCAACAGCACTGTTTACTAGCTGGGTGACCTTGGGCAAGGCACTTCACCTTTCTGAGCCACGGTGTCCTCATCTGATTAACACAGATGCAAATTCCTACTCTGCAGGATTGTTGTAAAAAATAGGTGCAAAGAGGGAGGCGCCTGTGACTTAAAGGAGTAGGGCGCCAGCCCCATATGCCGGAGGTGGCAGGTTCAAGCCCAGCCCCGTCCAAATAAATAAATAATTTTAAAAATAGGTGCAAAAAACTAGTCCAGCTTCTCTCCTCGATTAGAGGTCCCAAGAAACCTTTAGCAAGCCTCCTCCATTGTACCTTTTTGAGCTCCTCCACATTCATGACAGGTCCCGAGAAGAGTAGGGGTCTGTGTCCAAGAATGAGAGGGAAGTATTCCTGGCAGTAGTAAGAAGATGATTTTTGAGGGAGTGTGTAGAGGGAGCTGCCCTGGAGGACCCCTTGGAAGCTGTGCACCCACCCATTCCCTGCCTGCCCAGGCTATAGGGAGTCCAGCTTGCATCCCCCAAATGTTCTAGCAAGTTGCCAAAGGGTCAGCACACAAGGTTTGAGTTAAACTCCCAGTTGACCTGCACTGGCCTCAGACAAGGGCATTCAGGACCTTGTTTTGCAGCTACTGACTGTGCGATCTTGGACAAACCATTACTTCCTTGGACCTCTGTTTCAACTGACATCCAGCCCTGTGATTATTAAATGCGGAGCTTCAGAATTAATCCCTAGGGTACAGGTACCTGGGAAAGCCAGCAGCAGTGTCCAGCAGGGGGCAGTCTCACCATGGATCCGCATACAGGGCAGGCTCTGCAGGCCTCTTATTCCCCATCTACCTATCCGCTGTGGACTGAGCCCTCAGAAGAGGGATCTGAACAGCCTATTTAGGGCTCTGGCCCAACCAGTGATAATAATAGCAACCATTTATGGAACACTTACTGTGTGCCAGGCACTGGCAGGCTTTATCTGCACAAATTTGCTTAATTCTCCCAGCAACCACTGTATTCCCCATTTTACAGATGAGGAAAAGTGAGGTTCAGAGAGTTCAAGAGACTTGCCCCAGGTCACATAGCTAATAAAAATAGAAGAAGTGATTTGAACCCAGGATATCTGATACCAAAGCATCATTCAGCATTCTTCTCTTGCTCCCAGAAAAGGAATTCAGAGGTCAGGGCCATGGCAGAGTTAAAACATTCATCAAGTTTCCATCAGTGGAAAAACAGAGATCATGTGTATATGTCAGTGATGTGAGTTTGGGTTGGGAGTCACAGATGGTCCCCTCTCAGCCATAGCATTATAGTGATTAATGGAGACCAGTGAACCTGCTTCCCACGGGCTGGTGGGACAAAGTCCGGCAAGAGCTACTTAAAGCTAGGTGAAATGTTCCCCTTTACATGGATCTTGGAACCTGATGGAGCCCTAGTAGGGTGGAAGGGGCACCAGAATGAGGGTGCAATGTCCTGAGTTTTATTCCCAGCTCTGCCACCCACTTGCTCTGCCTCTCACCTCCATCTTGGTTTCTCCATAAAATGAGGCAGAAAGGCTGCTTGGGAATTCCACCTGCCCTAGGATCCCCTCGCTGATAGAAGGCGGGCTGGTTGTGACAGGTACTAGGGCACATTTTGAGGTGTAGTCTGGGGGACAGCATGGCTGTTGTTCCTTTTTCTGGAGAGTCGACCCAGCTGTCTGACACTCCCTCAACCTGGTGCTCATTCCCTCTCTGTGGTCAAGGTAGGGGATGAGATCGTCCGGATCAATGGGTATTCCATCTCTTCCTGCACCCACGAGGAGGTTATCAACCTCATCCGAACCAAGAAGACCGTGTCCATCAAAGTGAGACGTGAGTGAGGCCAGAGGAGGTGGGGCTTAGAAATGGGGGGGGAGGTGGAGGCAGAGGGGGTGCCCAGCTCCTGGGCAAAGGAAGGAGGACAGAGGAGCTGTGCTAACCCTTGTGCCTTTTCCCCACAGACATCGGCCTGATCCCTGTGAAGAGGTGAGCAGGACCCTCCTCTATAAGCAGACACATTTTTGTGGGCACAGGGTCCTGGGGGCTAGCCCTGCCCTGACCCACTGCTCTTGGGCCAGGCTGAAGGCTCCAGATGTGACCCTTCGAACATTTCCTGCTAACAAATGCCATTCTCTTCTCCCACCAGCTCTCCCGACGAACCTCTCAAGTGGCAATATGTGGATCAGTTTGTGTCAGAATCCGAGGTAAGGGCTGGGACCATCTGTGATAAGGTATGGATGGAGTGGTCTTTGAAGAGGGGCAGGCACTCCTGAAGGCAGGGCTTGCTCTAGGGATGTGCCCTCAAGGGCTTCACACGGGCCCCCAGGGCATCCAGCACGCCCCCCGTCGCTAGACAGGCAGGCACATCCCTGGGGACAGAATGTCAGTCCTGCCTATGTGAACTCAGCAGCATTCGCTCTGAAGGTCTCACAAGTTCAAGAGGCCACTTGAATGCATGTGAACACCCAGTAACCTGCTTCTGTCCCTCCTCCAGGGAGGACGGGGCAGTCTGGGCTCTACTGGAAATCGAGAAAACAAGGAGAAGAAGATCTTCATCAGTCTGGTGGGCTCCCGGGGCCTTGGCTGCAGGTGGGTGGCAGTTACGCGCCAGGGGCTCATTCATGGCCCGTAGACCCCAGTGGGCCCCTGATGCCTCTTCCCTTTCTCACTGCTGCTTCCGAGGAGATGCTTCCCCACCAGAGATGTGACATGTCTTCCAGTGAGGACACTTCTTGGTGACTGAGTTCCCCTCTTGAGCTCCACAAGAGCCCTGTGGGCCAGAATGGCAACTCTATCAGATTCCATCTCTCAGATGAGAAAATTGAGATCCAGAGGCAGAAAAACCTATGTTCCCTTTGATGGGCCCTAGAGTCACTGCCATAGGGGCCTATTTGGCTGGTCATCCAGGGAATTCCAAACAAGCATTTGGCCATACAGAGCATTCTTGTTAACCATGCAGGTGCCACAGTCACTCAGATCTCAGTTCCACCCTGCTGTCCCACTTCGAGCTTTAGGACCTTAGACCAAGTCCTAAAGTAGTTGTGGAGAAAGTAAAGTACCCAAGCTTAGTGCCTGGTAGGTAGTAAACAGTTGGTAAATATTATTATTTAAGCTATTATTATTTGTTATTCATATTTCCTTTCATTCACAAGTATTCAGTGCTTTTGTGCCAAGCACAAATGATAAAAAAGACTCTCTAGGAGATGACAGCCTAATACAGAAGTCAACTATGTAAATATTTATAAAATAGGGTGACAAGGACCCTACAGGAGCTACATTCTGGGTCTGGGATGGCAAATAGGTTTCCTTTCTGTGCTCTAATTACCTAGCAGAGGCTGTCTAGGGTGCTATTTTGGAAAGGATTCTAAGGCCATATCCAGGCTTGGTGGGAAGGAGTGCTGTGATGAATTAGTGATGTCTGCCACAGATAGAGGAAGGGAGAACAACAGTGTAAGTGCCAACCTTGCTATAGATGTTACAGAAGCACTCAGAATGGAGCAAGTGGTTTAGTGTTGGGAGAAAATAAGGGTCATATGAAAACCTTGTAGAGGAGATGTATTTGAGTCTCAAGAAATGAGCAGGAAAGTGCTAGAAAGAAAGAAAAAATGGCATGTGCAATGTGTTGTGTAGGAGGTTTTCTGCAGCTGTTTCCCAGGGTCACAGTGGAAATCAGGCTGGACAGAGAGACAGAGTCTGCAGAGATAGACAGTGGGTCCTAAGCTCATGTGTGACCTGCATCTGGGCACTGGATGAGGCAGAGGAGGCAGGACATTAAGAATAAATAAGTGCCACAGGGGACAAGCAGCAAGAGCAAGGCATCATGCATTTCTCATCTCCCACAGCATCTCCAGCGGCCCCATCCAGAAACCCGGCATCTTCATCAGCCATGTGAAGCCTGGCTCCTTGTCTGCCGAAGTGGGCTTGGAGGTGAGTGATCCTGGGTGGGCCTCGAGACACAAGGTCAGAGTGGTCTCACGGTGATGGAGGCTTGTGCCTTCCCATTGACCCTCTCTGAGGCAAAGCTTCTCAGAGGCAGGACATGTGGCCCCTCTGTGTCTTCTCCATCACTGTCATTGGTCCCAATCTTGGAAATGTGGTAAAAGTAATCAGAGTTGACATTCAGTGAGTGTTTACATCCATTGGATATTAGTCTAGCCTTTACACTTAACAAGAGCTCTGAGGATTAGGTGCTATCATTATCACCATTTTACAAATGAGAAAAGTAAGACCCAGAGAAAGTATGTGATTTTTCCATGGTCACATACCTAGTATGTAAGGGCTGAGATTCAAACAGGGGTATTCTGATGCCAAAACAGAAACTTTTTTTTTTTTTTTATTGTTAAATCATAGCTGTGTACGTTAGTGCAATCAAGGTGTACAATGTGCTGGTTTCATATACAATAGGAAATATTCTCATCAAACTGTTCAACGTATCCTTCATGGCATTTTCTTAGTTTTTGTATGTAGGCATTTGTATTCTGCATTTAGTAGGTTTCACCTGTACCCATTCTAAGATG
>CAUYPK010064164.1:0-16368 GCA_963574355.1 Loris lydekkerianus | reverse complement strand
TATTCTTCTTAGCAAAGTATCTCAAGAATGGAAAAAAAAGTATCCAATGTACTCAGCCCTATTATGAAGCTAATTTATAGCTTTCATATGAAGGCTATAACCCAACTATAGCACAAGAATATGGGGAAAGGGCCAAGGGAGTGGGGATGTTAGGGTGGAGGGAGGGTAATGGTTGAGGCCACACCTACGGTGCATCTTAGAATGGGTACAGGTGAAACTTACTAAAGGCAACATACAAATGTCTACATACAATAACTAAGAAAATGCCACGAAGACTACGTTGAACAGTTTGATGAGAATATTTCAGATTGTATATGAAACCAGCACATTGTACCCCTTGATTGCACAAATGTACACAGTTATGATTTAATAATAAAAATAAATAAATAAATAAAAACTATAAAAAAAATAAGATGCATTTCAAAATTGATCTGTACTTAATGTATCTCTCTTTGAAATACCTCCCAGCTCTGCTTGTGTCAGGAGTGTACATCCATGTGGAAGGTGAGAAGAAATGTAGCACTCGGCAGTGCTGGAATATGAGGAGCAATTCACATACCTCGGGGTTTTTGATCAAAGCATTTCATCATTGTGAGATGCCTTTGCTTTGGAAATTCTGCTCATTTTTCAAGGACTAGTTTAAATGCCACTTTTTTTTCTGAAGCCACCTTTTATTCTGGCAGATTGGAATTAATTTTGTTTCACTATATTTTAATATAGAATAACATTTTTACATTATCATAATACTTACCTAGTTTGCTTTGAAAATACCATATTAAAGGTCTTATTCATTTCTCTATCTTTCCTGGCGCCTGACATAGCATATATATAATACGTGTGTGTGTGTGCGTGTATATATATATACACAAATATATATACACAGAGTACCAAAAATGTATACACATTTTAAGAAAGAAAAAACTATATTAAAATTGTAATACTTTTACAATCGCCCAAATGTGGAAACAGCCTAAATGCCCACCAACCCAGGAATGGATTAACAAGCTGTGGTATGTGTATACCATGGAATACTATTCAGCTATTAAAAAAAAATGGAGATTTTGCATCCTTCATATTAACCTGGATGGAAGTTGAAGACATTATTCTTAGTAAAGCGTCACAAGAATGGAGAAGCATGAATCCTATGTACTCAATTTCGATATAAGGACAATTAACAATAATTAAGGTCATGGGCGGGGGAGGAAAAGCAGAGAGAGGGAAGGAGGGAGGGGGGTGAGGCCTTGGTGTGTGCCACACCTTCTGGGGGCAAAACATGATTGCAATAGGGACTTTATGTAACAAATGCAATTAGTGTAACCTGGCTTATTGTACCCTCAATGAATCCCCAACAATAAAAAAAAAATTGTAATACTTAATGTATACTGATTAAAATAAGAGAATACAAGTCACATAGAGCACCTTTTATATTTGTAGAAGTCAAATGTGCCTTGACTATTACAAATGTAATACTATTTACTTTCTTAACTTGTGCATGCATTTTTTTGGCACTTTCTGTACATTGTAGGAGGTTGTTTCCTAAATACCCTGTTGATGCTTCTCTCATATTAGAATGTTTGATGGGTAGTCTCAATTAGTATGAATATATTAACTTATTAGGTTAATGAATTGGGTGTTTGAGTCCATTTAATCAAATAGCTTGGATTACTATTAATAATTATCTTTAGGCCCAAAGGTTCTTTTTTCTGTGATAGAAACTTAGGGGTCATCCTTGACTACTCCTTTTTCTTCAACTCCTTAGCCAATTGGTCTTCAGTTCTAATTCATAAATGCCTTCCATATCTGTCCATTTCTCCCCATTTTGTAGCACCTTGTTCAGGCCATAGTAGCATCTCCCTGGATTACTGTGACAAATACTATCTGCCTTTAGGCTAGTCCTTCTTTAATTCCCTTTTCCATGTTTCCAGATGGATATTTCTAGAATGCAAATCTGACCATGGCACCTTAAAGCTTCAAGCTATGTAGTATATATGGATCCCAAGGGTCATTTTGACAATTACTTTTCAGTTGTGGAAGCTCCATAACTACTTCCAGATTTCTTGCTTAATTTTGGGGACAAGGTGGGCTGTTTTTCTTTTTTGGTGTCAAAGAGATGGTATCAAAGAGATAGAGAGCAATAAGAGAGACAGGGGAAAGAGAGAAGGAGGAGAGAAAATATCACTAATACTGTTTGTGCATAATCTGGTTTCTTGCAGTGCAATTGGTATGCAGATCAGCTGCACTGGGTCTCGCACACATTAGCAATTGAACAACAGCTTTCAAAGCCCTTCTCTGCTTCTTCAAAAATCCACACCTTCTGGCTGCTCTGACACAGCCTCGGTTCAGAATCCATTAACTAGAGATTTAGGCCATGAACAAAAATGACTGTGCATGCTCATGATTAATGAGAAAGCTTTTTCAAAATCACAAGGCACCATACTGGGTAACTAATATTAATTATTTTTAATCATCATTATATTGAGAAACCACTTTATCATACCACAAACAATTGTTCAAATTGGGTGGCTTGGGTAGAAAAGTGTTCTGTGTGTCGTTTCACAAAGCAAGTATTTTCTGATGTCTTTGAGTTATAAAGATAATCATAATAAACATAGGCAAGAGTGTGTGCTTACATTAAGTAGGCCATTGCAGTAAGTTATCTGTATGTCTCAATTTATTTAATCCTCACAATATTTCTGTCAAGTAAAAAAGATTGCAGTCTCTGTTTTATAGATGAGAAAACAGATGCAGGGTTAGGACACACAAGGATAAGTGACAGCGCCTGGATTAAAACAGGTTGTCTCTTGCCTTAGACCACATGTGAGCTCTTCCCCTAAATATACTGTATTAGAAGAGAATATGACTTGTTAAGACAGCTGTTTGTTGTTACATTCAGGAACACCCCAGATTACACTATCTGCTGAGAACTAGTAGGGCAGATGGGTTGACTGATGCTGTATTGTGTGTGTCTGCTAAAAAAGAACCCCCCCCCCAAAGACAATACCTCTGATCCCGACCCACATCTAAGATAAAGTGAATAGTTAATATAATGACCTGAGAGGTTAAGTGAAATCTGGTTGACACGAACATTTTCAAGGCTCTAATTTAAGGGAGGGAGAATGTGAACATGGTTGTGAGTTCTTAGACTACTAGTAAGTAGAACTTCTCCAATTTGTAGACTAGAGCAAAGGGAAGGGTACCAGATCAGGGTCTGAGAAGAAGTTCCTGTGGCAGGTAGCATAACGGTTCATTGTACTAGGTTTGGGAGTCACACATGACAGCAATTCAAGCCTGGCTCAATCATTAACTCTGTGAAATGAATCAAGTTTTTTAACTACTTCAAACATTAGTTTCCTAATCTGTAAAAAGAGTTAAAATATCCCTACCTGAAAGGGTTAAGTGGATGAAATGAGATGATGTTTATAAATGGTTGCAGAATGGTTCAAAGTAAGAAGTAGGAACTACTAAGTGGAGGTGTCTTTTAACGACAAGGAAGATAATGGTGATGATGAAGATGATAAAATACTGGGTTTCCAGTTGACTGGTTTGGAGTTCAAGTCTGGATCTATTCCCCAAAGAGAAGCAGAGTAGGTACTGTGATTAAGGGTTATGGTGGAAATCCAGGCAAACAGACATGTCATACCTAGTAGGTATGGTCTGGGAAGGCTGCATCCCGACCTCCCCTAAAAACCCTAGAGACCCAGTCTACATTTTATACCTAGTAGGTATGGTCTGGGAAGGCTGCATCCCGACCTCCCCTAAGAACCCTAGAGACCCAGTCTACATGCCCATCACCATAGGCAAGTTGGCCAGCTAATTGCAGGTACCAGTCACCACTGGAGAAATACTGCCTCTGGTAATACCAACCCCTGGCTGGAACATGTGCTGGATTATGTTGTCAAATCTATACAATCACCACTTCCTTGTAAAGGTGGGTCTGTTTCCCAGAATCCCTTTTCCTCCATAGTTTAGAGATTTAGAAAGTGAAGAAGCCATTGCTCTTAGGAGATCTCTTGACTGCCTAGCTTGGAGGCTTTGCAGAGCTCTCCATGAACTCCCTTTTACAGGTTGTGCAGCCCTGTTGTGGTTCCTCATGAGTTTTGCTTTCTCTGCCCACTCCAGTGCTAAAAACAGAGGTCAACAGTTAATAGCTTCCAGATCCTCCAGCTGAAGCCTATAGATTTTCACTCTGAACTTCTTCCACCTTCCTGTAGGTTTTGGTTCCTATCAAACTCTCTAGTACTGTGATATTATTGTAATTTAGTTTTTCTGATAAAAGTGAGTACCATACAGTCTATTACCCCCACTTACTGTCTGGGCGGTGTTGGTTATCCAGAGGAGGAGTTAGAAAACTCTTTCTTAAATGATGACAGTAAACATTTCAGGCTTTGTGGGACATTCAGCCTCTGTTGCAACTATTCAACTACTCAACTCTGTTGTAGTATGAAAGCAAACTTAGATAATGCATAACAAATGAATGTAATGTGGGTCAACAAAACTTAATTTATGGATACTGAAATTTGAATTTATATAACATTTATGGGTCATAAAACACTATTCTTTTTCCCATAATTTACAAATGTAAAATCCATTGTTAGTTCTCAGGCTATACAAAATCAAATGTTGAGTTGGTTTGGAACATGGTTTTCCAACATCTGATCTAAAGTAGGGCCAATGGAATCAGCCAGACCTGGATATCAACCTTTGCAGGCCACTTACTATATAATATTTGACAATTTATTTATTCTCTCTTATCCTCACTCTTAAAATGGGGAGATTTATGTTGACATTATAGAGTAGAGTTTTTGTGAGGGTTCAATAAGAATGTGTGTAAAATCTTTTGCTGTTACTAGGCACATAGTTCCTGGTCTATATTTGTCACCATTACTGTGTAGAGAGCCACTATTTGTGTGGTTCTTGCAGCTTCCTTATGTATGTAAAAGGGAACTGAGGGCAGTCTGCAGCCATTGGGACTTGGATTTTGCACAACCATGGTAAAATGATGTTGAGGCAAAGGAACAACAAAAGAACTAAGGCTTTTCAAATTATCTGCCACACTTGAATTAAATATACGAATGTCAATAGTGAGTGCTTGTCAGAGATTTAGTCATCCATCAAATTGTTATGGTGATTCCTTCTGGTGCAACAGTGAAGGTCAGGGATTAGAGGGCATGGAGATTGGAAAGATGATAGAGGCAGAGGAATAGAGAACTCTAACTTCACTATGTGATTGTTTTTAAGTGGTGGGATTACAAGTGATAGTTTATTTCTTGGTATGTTTATTTCTCTTCAAATACAATGTTAAAGTTATGTTGTGGAAAGGTATTTAAAGAATAGAAATTACTTTTATAATATGTTGAGTAAATATCATATTATAAATTATGGGCCTATCTAAAAAGGAAGTATGAAAACCACTCTAAAGTGTTAAAAGTACATTAGCTGCTAGCTACTATTTATCTTTCAGCTTTCATCTCAAGTGCCACTTCCCAGGAGAGGATTTTCTTGATTACCTTTTCTAAAATAGCCACTCACCTCAGTCACTTCATTACTGTGTCTCATTACCTTACTTCCCCCACTTCCTAACACTTATTACTATCTGATATGATTTATTTGCTGCCTGCTAATTGTCCATATTTCTTCCATAAGAATCTAAGTTCCAGGAAGACAAGGGCCCTGCCAGTTTCCATATGACTCAGAATGGCATTCTTTGGTTACTTCTCTGCTGGACAGGAAAGAAAATAAAGTCTCAGTGTTCCAGAAGGTAGGGATTGCTACTTCAGGTGCTGCTGAGCCAGCAGTCTTCCTTGTGCCTGGTTGTGTTCTTTTTTTCCCCTTGATAACTTTTAAGGAAAAGGAAACATGTGCAAAACTGGACTGATCACAGAAAATAATAAAGCACTTACACTCAAGGCAGATGGTACTGTCAGATAGCAACATCTGGAGTTAAAATTTCAGCTGACAATAGGGGTAACTGAAAAAAAAATTTAAAGACTGTCCAAGTAGTTAGTTCCAAGTGATATCTTCATCACTGCTGAATTCATGAGTAAGTCAGCAGATACTGATTGTCTTTTCTCTCTTTGCAGAGAAAAGCCCTGGAATCTTTCATTCTTTGGACATGAGTCTTGGTCTGAGTGCTAGACTTAAACAAACATGAATCAAAAACATATGTTTTTTAAAAGGGTGATTTTGTCTGTACTGAATATTTACAGAGTTTTTTCTTGTCATTATTCTTTAAACAATATGGCATACCAACTATTTATATAACATTTACATTGATTAGGCATTATAAGTAATCTAAGGATAATTTAAAGTAGATGGGAGTGTTTGCATAGGTTACATACAAATATTACACATTTAATATAAGGGACTCTAACATCATGAGGTTTAGTATCTGTGAGAGGTTCTGGGAACCAATCCCCCATGTATCCTGGTGAAAACTATAGCTTTGTCTTTTTTTACTTAATTGGCCATTTTAATTCAAGATTATTATTGAAAAGTATGGACTTAACTTGTATCACTTTGTTTTTTATATTTCAAATTAATATTTGGGTATTGTTTTCTAGTAGTTTTGTAGATCTTTTGTTCCCTTTTTCCTCTCCTGCATTCCTCCTTTGTAATTTAATGGCTTTCTGTAGTGGCATGCTTTGGTTCTTTTCATATTTTGTGTATCTGTTATAAGTTTTATTTTATAGTTACCCTGATATCTTGTACTTCTAATTATACTTATATCAAATTAATTTAAGCTGATAAGAGCTTAATTTTGTTCATGTACGCAAACCATATTTTATTTTGATTTTGGTGTCACACTTTACATCTTTTGATAATATGTATTCCATAGTAAATTATCATAGCTTTAGTCATTATTAACAGTTTTGACTTTTGACCTTTACACAAAAGATATAATTGATCTACCCACTGAAGTTACAGTAGAAAAGTGTTTTGTATTTGACTTTTGTATTTGTACTTACTTTTACCCATGAATTTTATACTTTTATATAAATATATGTTAGCATCTCTTTTTTCAGTTCAAAGAATTGCATTTACCCATTTTTTTTTTCTTTTGTAACGAAGGTCTAGTGTTGATAAACTCTTAGCTTTTGTTTGTCTCAGAAAGTCTTTATTGCTCATTTTTGAAATATCACATTGCTGGGTACAATATTCTTAGTTAACAGTCTTTTTCTTTCAGGATTTCAAATATATTACCCCATTCCCTTCAAGTTTTCTGCTCAGAAATTCTCTGGTAATCCCACAGGCGTTTCTCCCATGTGTAGTGATTCACTTTTCTGTTGCTGCCATTAATACTCTTTTTTTTTTTTTTTTTTAATTATGATGTGTCATGGTGTGAGTCTCTTTGGAATCATTTTATTTTGTGCCTTATGGGATTCCTGGATCTCTCTTTTTATTCCTCTCGCAGAATTTAGAAGTATTCTCCCATTATTTATTTGGGTATATTTCATGTCTTATTTTCTCTTTCTTCTCTTTCTGGCACACTAATAATGCATAAGTTGTTCTTCTAGCTGATTCAATAGATCTCTTAAGCTATCTTCATTTTTCTTTTTTCTTTTTGTGTTCCTCAGATTAGTTGATTTCTAATTATTTGTCTTTAAGTTCACTGATCTTTCCTTTGGCCTTATCTAGTCTGTTGTTGAAACTCTCTATTGAATTTTTCAGTTTAGTTATAGCATTCCCCAAATTTATTATTTCCATTTGGTACTTTTGTATACTTCCTATCTCTTTGTTGAAATTGTCAGTTTGTTCTTGCCTTACTGGATTGACTTCAGTGAACCTCACTAAAACTACTATTTTGAAATTCCTGCAGGTAATTCACAAAACTCTACTTCAATTGAGTAGGTTTCTGGAGATTTACTCATCTTTTATTTGTTACGTATTCTCCTGTTTCTTCATATTCCTTCCTTCTCTTTTGGTTTCTATACAATAGATAGTACACCTACCTATTTATATTTTGTTAGAAAGACTTGTATAGGGGAAGGTTTTCACCAATCAGTTTGACCAAGGATTTTAAGATACCAACATAATTTTTGCATTTTTTCCAGACTGCTATCTTTGCTTTTGGTGGACCCCTGGATTGTTAGTACCCTAAAAATTATGTGAAAGGAGTAAGACTTTAAATATAACTAGAAAGTTTGGGTATTAGGATGTGTCCCCATTTCTTTCTGCCTTCATGATGGGGCTGAGTATAGGTGTTTATTCTTCATTCTTTCTGCACTACTGGTAAGAGCATTTTAGGGAAATGTCTGCACTCATATTCAGCCTGTGCCTTCTGATCCTGGAGGAATAGCTGCTAGATGTGAGTCCATTATAGATTCTCCAAATTGTTCTTTGCTCTTGGGTCATTCAGGATTGCAAAGCACTCTCAACTTCCAGGGCTAGGTCATTAAGAACACAACTTCTTAGGTGGGAGCTATGTAAGTTGTGGCACTTAGTGCATGGCCAAACTCCTTCCAGAAAGAATGAATAGACTAGGAATTATCTCTAGGGTGATCTGGAAGAAGGTCTCATTAAGCACAAAGCTCTGGTTCTAGCTAATGAAATACTATTTTTTTATTGCTTGTCTCATTAGCTCCTTGACACACATTCATTGGGTATCAAGCTATCAAGTTCACACCAGAAGTGTGTGTCATAAATCCCTTCAGGAGAGAAAGTGAGAGCTGCATGTTTCTGCCCCTTTCCTATACTACTCCAAGGAGCTGTAGCTTCTGGGAGTGTCATCTAAAATCACCTGTTTGTTCTGAACTCCAAAGAGGCTTGCATATGCATAGTCCCTTCCATTCCTAGAGCTACTAGTTTTAGTTTAGTTTTCTTTTGTGAAGTAGCTTTAAAAATTGGAATTTTCATGTATTCTAAGAACGTTCTAGAGAGAAACAGGAAATTGTGGTTTTGGATTCCCTCTCTACATTACTATAGGGGGATGAAGTCCCTAGAGATGCTTGTATACTTATTTAAAGATGCTGCTTGTTCCTGCAGTCTGGAGCGATATGTATGCCACTTGCTTCTGCTTCTAGAACCAGAATATTTGGGATGTAGTCCCTTATATGGATGCTGTAAGAGTTGGGAATCTAAGTGTGAGTGCAAATTCTTAATTGACTATCCTTTTAATTCCCCGATTTCCCACTTCTGCTGGTGGCATGTTTTGAAACCTCTTCTGGGTAAATACCTAGTAGAGGAATTATAGGAGTGAATGGCAGATCTATTTTTAGATCTCTAAGTGTTCTCCAAACATTTTTCCAAAATGAATGTATTAATTTGCATTCCCACCAGCAGTGTAGAAATGTTCCCTTTTCTCCACATCCACGCCAACATCTCTGGTCTTGGGATTTTGTGATATGGACTAATCTCACTGGAGTTAGATGATATCTCAAAGTCGTTTGTCTTTGCATTTCTCTGATGATGAAGGATGATGAGCATTTTTTTCATACGTCTGTAGGCTGTGCGCCTGTCTTCTTCAGAGAAGTTTCTCTTCGAGTCCCTTGCCCAGCCTGTGATGGGATCACTTGTTCTTTTCTTATACGTTTGAGTTCTCTGTGGATTCTGGTTATTAAACCTTTGTCAGAGACTATACCCAGAAGACCAAAAATCACATTATAACAAAGATATTTGCACCAGAATGTTTATTGCAGCCCAATTCATAATTGCTAAGTCATGGAAAAATCCCAAGTGCCCATCGATCCACAAATGGATTAATAAATTGTGGTATATGTACACCATGGAATATTATGCAGCCTTAAATAAAATGGAGATTTTACCTCTTTCATGTTTACATGGATGGAGCTAGAACCTATTCTTCTTAGTAAAGTATCTCAAGAATGGGAAAAAAAATTATCCAATGTACTTAGCCCTACTATGAAACTAATTTATGGCTTTCATATGAAAACTATAACCCAGTTATAACCTAAGAATATGGGGAAGGGGGGAGGATGGGTGGAGGGAGGGTAATTGGTGGGATTACACCTGCAGTGCATTTTACAAGAGCACATGTGAAACTTAGTAAATGTAGAATATAAATATCTTAACACAATAACTAAGAACATGCCAGGAAGGCTATGTTAACCAGTGTGATGGAAATGTGTCAAATGGTCTATAAAACCAGTGTATGGTGCCCCGTGATCACATTAATGTATGCAGCTATGATTTGATTAAAAAAAAATTAAAAGAAAAGTAAAAAAAGAAACCTCTTCTGGGAGGGAAATAGAAAGCTTTGTTTTCTTTAAGACGTTTTTCTACACTGCTCCAGGGAGATGCAGTACCCTGGAAGAGGAAGAGCTTTTATGTTTGTATAAACTCACCATTTTTTTCCCTACAGTTTAGAGCAGGATTATCACCAGTGTGCCGTGAAAAAATTTAAAGATCATTAATTAAAGTATGGAAGTTCAAAGCACAGTATGTATGTTCTTTTTTATTCTTTTTAAAAATCAAGATAATATAAGTGTGCCATGGAAGTTTCACTATAGGTTCAAGTATGCTGTGAGATAAAAAAGGTTAAAAAACACTGTTCTAGAGAGACACACATGCCAAATAACCTCTGCTCCTGTAGTTGGTGAATTAAGAGTCAAGGTGAGTAGAAACTTAGGGTTTTTACCCTATTTTTTAGGTCTAGACATTGGTCTCCACAGGAAGAAACTGAGTATTGGGAATTCTTTCCCTAATTTTATGGTGCAGTGCTCATGTTGGGGTTAATGCCCAAGAGTGCCTTGGCGTTTTCCACCCGATAGATGTGGATGTTTTCTCAGTTGCTCACTGAAGGTGGACAGGAATCTTTCTACAGATCTCTGACTTTCTCTTGCAGGGAATTGATCTACTGACAAACTTTTATTTGGTATATCAGTTGTTAGAAGGTGAATCAAGAGTTTCCAATTCCACCATGTTGGTGATTTCACTTCTCAGGTCCTTCTTCTTTTTCTTTTTTTCTTTTTAT
This sequence comes from Loris lydekkerianus, assembly GCA_963574355.1. Lineage (NCBI taxonomy): Eukaryota > Metazoa > Chordata > Mammalia > Primates > Lorisidae > Loris > Loris lydekkerianus. Next base: position 5,438 of record CAUYPK010064164.1, on the reverse strand, counting down.
TTTTTTAAACTTTCTGACTTGACATCTGGGAGATAAAACTCTGAAAAGCAGACAAGTTTGCAAACTTCACTGTTTAAAGAGTCTCAAATCTACATTTTGGAGCCCATAGCTCCACAATTCACCAGGTCTCCCCACCTCACAGGTGGCAGCAGCAGTGTTTTAGTCCACTTTGTGCCTTCTCTAAATACTCCTAGGGATAGAGTTTCTCCTTAAAAAATGTGAATTCAAAACTGTGCTTTCCACATTAATGTTTCTTGTATTTTGAAAAATGTTACTTTGATTTTAAATTTCTAATTCCTTTAATATTCAAAAATAATATTTTCTTTCCTTGTGATGTAAATAGTAATGGAGGAAAGCTTTTAAAATGCCAATATTTTAATAAAGTTTGATAAAGCCCATAGCAAAGAAACGAACTAGAATTGAAGACACTTGAATAAAACCAACACGGCTTCATTTGAAAGATGGGGACCAGTTAAGTCCATAACTACCAGCTTGAGAGAAATAATAAGAAAACTGTCATGCTTGGGTATGTGGAAAATAGAACATGAAACCTTCACCAAGTAGAGATGTGGGATCCCAATTCCCTTTTCCTGTGTGGTATAGAACTTCTAGCTAAATAACTTACAACATGATTGGACACTGGGGAAATGTTGGACAATTATAGTAACAAAGATTAAACCGATATACAAGGAAACTTATCTTAGCCCAAATTATATAAAAACCTCTTCGGAAACAGCTTTCAATTTCATGTTTGAAAGTTAAAAGCAATGAGAATCAGCAAATCAAAGAAACTGAAAAATTCACATCTCAATTACTATAAGTTATACAACAATAAAAGACACCCCAAAGAAAACATATTATAAAAATATAAAAAGAAAATTTGATAAAGTAATATAAGTATATAAATGGAAAATATCTATTTTAAAATAATGTCCATGAATAGTTTACATAGAAGACTATATAGAGATAAAAATGAGATTAGAAAATATATCTTGGAAATTACTAAAAAGGTAGCTCAGAGAGGGAAAGAAATGGAAAATATTAAAGAAAAACTCAGAAAGATATTGAAGATAAAATGATATACTTCAATATGATAATTCTTTAAGCATAAGGTAGAACACGCGACAGCCAATATTTGAAGACCCAGGGGTGGAGAACTTCTCAGAACTGAGGAAAAAAAGGAATCTTAATAGCAAAGGAGGATCACAATTCCTGAATTAAAAATAAAACAAGTTCACAGAATGGACATAACATAATGGAAATGCAAATCTTCAAAGATACAAAGAGAATTTCTAAAGATAGAAAGACAGATGACCTTGAAGTCCTAACAATCAGACTGAAAGTAATCTACTCATTGTCAAAAGTATATTCCATAAGACTACAAAAGCATCTAAATTATAAGGGAGAATAATGTCTGTGTAGAACTCTGTACGAATCTAAACTATCATTTTATAGTGAGAGTAATAGGACTTAAATATTTTTAAGGTTTGTAAGTGTTTTAGTTATATGGATACCTTGTGTAATGCTTTAGTTAGGGTTATCAATTGATATTCTTATCAATTACAAGAATAGTGTTTACTGGACCAAAGAGATAAGTTTTTAATCCCACACCCCGCTTCCCAACCTCCCTTTTCTTGGTTTCCAATGTCCTTCATATCCCTTGCTGTGTGTATGTACCCATTGTTTAGCTCTTATTAGTGAGAATATATGGTGTTTGGTTTTTCATTCCTGAGATACTTCACTTAGGATAACGATCTCCAGTTCCACTTATGTTGCTGCAAATGACATTTTATTTCATGTTATGACTGAGTAGTACTCCACAGTATGTGTATGTATGTATATGTTATATGTATATGTGTGTGTGTATATATGCATGTGTGTATATGTTTACGGATGCATATATAAAACATTTTCTCTATTCAATTGTGAATAGATGGGCACTTAGATGGATTCCACGTTTTTGAAATTGTGAATTGCTTTGCAATTAATATTCGAGGGCAGGTGTCTTTTTGATAAATGGCTTTACTTCCATTGGGTAGATACCCAGTAGTGAAACTGCTGGATGGAATGATAGGTCTACATTTATTTATTTGAAGAATCTCCATGCTATCTTCCATATAAGTTTTACTGACTTGTAGACTGAAATTAGTGTATAAACTTTCCTTACTCTGCATCCATGCCAGCATCTACTTTTTTTTTTACTTTTCAATAATTGCTATTCTGATAGCCATAAAGTTGTATCCAATTGTAGTTTTAATTTGCATTTCCTTGATGATTAATGATTTTTTTATATGATTGGTGGACAATTTTCTATTTTTTTTTGAAAAACAGTCATTCATGTCTTTTGCCCACTTATGATGTTTTTCTTTTCTTGCTGATTTGCTTGAGTTCTTTGTAGATTATTATATTAGTCCTTTGATGGATATATGCATATATAGCTCGTGAATATTTTCTCTAGTTCTGTAGGTTGTCTATTCATTTTGTTGATTATTTCCTGCACTGTGCAAGAAATTAAATGCAGCTTAATTTTTTTCGCATTGTAATGTTTGCCTTTGGTGTCCAATGTCTAAACAAGTTTTTCCCATAATTACTTCCAAAACTTCTGAATTTTTATGGTTTCACACCTTATATTTAGTCTTTTATCAACCTTAAATTAATTTTTATATATGAAGAGAGATAAGGGTTCTATTTCATTCTTCTCCATGTGGCTATCCAATTTTCCTAGTACCATTTATTGACTAGGGCTTCCTTTCCCTGGTGTATGTTGTCAGCTTTATTGAAGATCAGTTGGCTGTAGGTAGATGGTTTTATATTTGGATTCTCTATTCTATTCCATTGTTCTAGGTCTCTACTTTTATAACAGAATCATATTGTTATGGTTACTATAGCCTTGTTGTATAATTTGAAGTCAGGTTAGGTTATGCCTGCAGATTTCTTCTTTTTGCTTAAGATTGCTTTATTTGTTCAGGCTTTTGTAGTACCCAATAAAGCTTTTTTTTTTTTTTTTTTTTTTTTTAGATCTGTGAAATATGATGTTGCTATTTTGACGAGTATTCTGCTGAATCTGTCAATCACTTTGGAAAGTATGGACATTTGAACAATGTTTATTTTACTAGTCCATAGCATGGGATGTTTTCCCATTTGTTTGTGTCTTCTATGATTTCTTCATCAATGTTGTATAGTTTTCCTTGTGGAGGTCTTTCACCTCCTTTGTTAAGTATATTCCTAGGTTTTGTTTGCTTTGTAGCTGTTGTAAATGATATAGAGTTCTTGTCTGGACGCTGCACTGGACTGCTGTTAGTGTACAGAAATGCTATGAATTTGTGTAGATTGATTTTGTTACCTGAGACTTTCTGAGTTCATTTATCAATTCTTGGTATATTGATGGAGTCTTTAGTGTTTTGTAGATACAAGATCATATCATTGGTAAACAGGGCTAGTTTGATCTTCTCTTTCGCAATTTAGATGCCCCTTATTTCTTTTTCATTTGATTGCTCTCGGTAGGACTTCTAATACTATGTTGAATCCAAGTGGTGACAATGGGCCCCTGTAGGCTTGTTCCAGTAATTAGAAGGAATGCTTTCAACTTTTCCCCATTGAATCTGATGTTGGCTGTGGGTTTGTCATATATGGCTTTTATAATTTTGAAATATGTCTTTTATGCTTAGTTTGCTGAGGGTTTTTATCCTGAAAAGGTGTTAGATTTTATCAAATGTTTTTTATGCATATAATGAGATAATCATATAATCTTTGTTTTTGCTTCTGTTTATGTGGTGATTTACATTTATTGATTTATATATGTTGAACCATTTTTGCATCCCACTTGATAATCATGGCTATCTTTTTGATGTGCTGTTCAATTTTGTTTGATACTATTTTGTAGAGTATTTTTGTATTTTTGTTCATAAAGGATATTGGTCTTTAGTTTTCATTTTTTGTTGTGTCTTTTCTTGGATTTGCTATCAGGGTGATAACTGATTTCATAGAAGGAGTTAGGGAGGATTCTCTCCTTCTCTGTATTATGGAATACTTTCTGTAGGATAGGTCCAAGTTTTTCTTTGTAGGTCTGTTACAATTTGATTCTTGCCTTTTTTTTTTTTTTTTTTTAGGAAAATTTTTTATTACTGCTTCAATCTCCCTGCTTGTTGGTCTGGGATTTTTATTTCTTTCTGATTAAGGCTGGGTGGGGATTGTGTGTTTCAATGAATATCCATTTTCTCTACATTTCCTACTTTTATCATGTAGAGGTTTTTATAGTATTCATATATGATATTTTGTATATCTGTCTGTTTCTGTGCCAGTACCATGCTTTTTTGATCACTACTGATTTATAGTATAGTCTGAGGTCCGGTAGTGTGATTCTTCCTGCTTTGTTTTTATTTCTGAGTAATGTCTTGGCTATTTGTTTTTTTCTGATTCCATATAAAACAAAGTATTATTTTTTCGAGATCTTTAAAGTATGACAGTGGAACTTTAATAGGGATTGCATTAAAATTGTATATTGCTTTGGGTAGTATGGACATTTTAACAATGTTGATTCTTCCCAGCCATGAGCATGTATGTTTTTCCATTTGTTAACATTTTCAGCTATTTCTTTTCTTAGAGTTTCATAGTTCTCTTTATAGAGATCTTTCACATCCTTTGTTAGATAAACTCCCAAATGTTTGATCTTCTTTGGCACTACTGTGAATGGAATAGAGTCCTTAACTGTTTTTTCAGCTTCACTATTGTTGGTATATATAAAGGCTACCGATTTATGAATGTTGATTTTGTAACCTGAGACACTGCTGTATTCCTTGACCACTTCCAAGAGTTTTGTAGTAGAATCCCTGGTGTTTTCCAGATATACACTCATATCATCTGTGAAGAACAAAAGTTTGATCTCTTCTGACCCTATATGGATACACTTGATCGCCTTTTCTTCCCTAATTGTGGTGGCTAAAACTTCCATTACAATGTTAAGGAGCAGTGGAGACAATGGGCAGCCTTGTCTGGTTCCTGATCTGAGTGGAAATGATTTCAATTTAACTCCATTCAATACGATATTGGCTGTGAGTTTGCTATAGATGGCCTCTATCAGTTTAAGAAATGTCCCTTCTATACCAATTTTCTTAAGTGTTCTGATCATGAAGGGAGCTGGATATTATCAAAAGCTTTTTTTCCATCAATTGAGAGAATCATACGGTCTTTGGTTTTTAATTTGTTTATGTGCTGAATTATACTTACAGATTTACGTATATTGAACCAGCCTTGAGACACTGGGATAAAACCAACTTGGTCATGATGTATAATTTGTTTGATGTGTTGCTGGATTCTGTTTGTTAGGATCTTCTTGAATATTTTTGCATCTATATTCATTAGTGATATTGGTCTATAATTTTCTTTTCTTGTTGGGTCTTTTCCTGGTTTGGGGATCAGGTGATGTTTGCTTCATAGAA